>CM062508.1:3489866-3501358 GCA_031479575.1 Coregonus ussuriensis | reverse complement strand
AAAATCTCAGTTGGCTTTTCATAGCCGATCATTAAGAGTTGAAAACAGCAGGTCTGGGACAGGTAGGGGTTCCATAACCGCAGGCAGAACAGTTGAAACTGGAATAGCAGCAAGGCCAGGCGGACTGGGGACAGCAAGGAGTCACCACGGCCGGTAGTCCCGACGTATGGTCCTAGGGCTCAGGTCTCTCAGTTGGCTTTTCATAGCCGATCATTAAAGAGTTGAAAACAGCAGGTCTGGGACAGGTAGGGGTTTCGTAGCCGCAGGCAGAACAGTTGAAACTGGAATAGCAGCAAGGCCAGGCGGACTGGGGACAGCAAGGTGTCATCATGCCCGGTAGTCCTGACGTATGGTCCTAGGGCTCAGGTTCTCAGAGAGAAAGAGAGAACGAGAGAATTAGAGAGAGCATACTTAAATTCACTCACACAGGACACTGGATAAGACAGGAGAAGTACTCCAGGTATAACCAACTAACCCCAGCCCCCCGACACATAAACTACTGCAGCATAAATACTGGAGGCTGAGACAGGAGCGGTCCGGAGACACTGTGGCCCCATCCGAAGAAACCCCCGGACAGGGCCAAACAGGAAGGATATAACCCCACCCACTCCGCCAAAGCACAGCCCCCACACCACTAGAGGGATATCCCCAACCACCAACTTACAATCCTGAGACAAGGCCGAGTATAGCCCACAGAGGTCTCCACCACAGCACAAACCAAGGGGGGGGCGCCAACCCAGACAGGAAGATCACGTCAGTAACTCAACCCACTCAAGTGACGCACCCCTCCCAGGGACGGCATGAAAGAGCACCAGCAAGCCAGTGACTCAGCCCCTGCAACAGGGTTAGAGGCAGAGAACCCCAGTGGAGAGGGGAACCGGCCCGGCAGAGACAGCAAGGGCTGTTCGTTGCTCCAGCCTTGCCTTTCCGTTCACCTTCACACTCCTGGGCCAGACTACACTCAATCATATGACCTACTGAAGAGATAAGTCTTCAGTAAAGACTTAAAGGTTGAGACCGAGTCTGCGTCTCTCACATGGGTAGGCAGACTGTTCCATAAAAATGGATATCTATAGGAGAAAGCCCTGCCTCCCGCTGTTTGCTTAGAAATTCTAGGGACAATTAGGAGGCCTGCGTCTTGTGACCGTAGCGTACGTATTGGTATGTACGGCAGGACCAACTCGGAAAGATAGGTAGGAGCAAGCCCATGTAACGCTTTATAGGTTAACAGTAAAACCTTGAAATCAGCCCTTGCCTTAACAGGAAGCCAGTGTAGGGAAGCTAGCACTGGAGTAATATGATCAAATTTCTTGGTTCTAGTCAGGATTCTAGCAGCCGTATTTAGCACTAACTGAAGTTTATTTAGTGCTTTATCCGGGTAGCCGGAAAATAGAGCATTGCAGTAGTCTAGTCTAACCTAGAAGTAACAAATGCATGGATTAATTTTTCTGCATCATTTTTGGACAGAAAATTTCTGATTTTTGCAATGTTACGTAGATGGAAAAAAGCTGTCCTTGAAACAGTCTTGATATGTTCGTCAAAAGAGAGATCAGGGTCAAGAGTAACACCGAGGTCCTTCACAGTTTTATTTGAGACGACTTTACAACCATCAAGATGAATTGTCAGATTTAACAGAAGATCTCTTTGTTTCTTGGGACCTAGAACAAGCATCTCTGTTTTGTCCGAGTTTAAAAGTAAAAAGTTTTCAGCCATCCACTTCCTTATGTCTGAAACACAGGCTTCTAGCGAGGGCAATTTTGGGGCTTCACCATGTTTCATTGAAATGTACAGCTGTGTGTCATCCGCATAGCAGTGAAAGTTAACATTATGTTTTCGAATAACATCCCCAAGAGGTAAAATATATAGTGAAAACAATAGTGGTCCTAAAACGGAATCTTGAGGAACACCGCACCGAAATGTACAGTTGATTTGTCGGAGGACAGACCATTCACAGAGACAAACTGATATCTTTCCGACAGGTAGGATCTAAACCAGGCCAGAACTTGTCCGTGTAGACCAATTTGGGTTTCCAGTCTCTCCAAAAGAATGTGGTGATCGATGGTGTCAAAGGCAGCACTAAGGTCTAGTAGCACGAGGACAGATGCAGAGCCTCGGTCTGACGCCATTAAAAGGTCATTTACCACCTTCACAAGTGCAGTCTCAGTGCTATGATGGGGTCTAAAACCAGACTGAAGCATTTCGTATACATTGTTTGTCTTCAGAAAGGCAGTGAGTTGCTGCGCAACAGCTTTTTCTAAAATTTTTGAGAGGAATGGAAGATTCGATATAGGCCGATAGTTTTTTATATTTTCCGGGTCAAGGTTTGGCTTTTTCAAGAGAGGCTTTATCACTGCCACTTTTAGTGAGTTTGGTACACATCCGGTGGATAGAGAGCTGTTTATTATGTTCTGTTCAACATAGGAGGGCCAAGCACAGGAAGCAGCTCCTTCAGCAGTTTAGTAGGAATAGGATCCAGTATGCAGCTTGAAGGTTTAGAGGCCATGATTATTTTCATCATTGTGTCAAGAGATATAGTACTAAAACACTTAAGTGTCTCTCCCGATCCCAGGCCCTCGCAGAGCTGTGCAGATCCAGGACAGCTAAGCCCTGGAGGAATACGCAGATTCAAAGAGGAGTCCGTAATTTGCTTTCTAATGGTCATGATCTTTTCCTCAAAGAAGTTCATGAATTTATCACTGCTGAAGTGAAAGCCATCCTCTCTTGGGGAATGCTGCTTTTTAGTTAGCTTTGCAACAGTATCAAAAAGAAATTTTGGATTGTTCTTATTTTCCTCAATTAAGTTGGAAAAGTAGGATGATCGAGCAGCAGTGAGGGCTCTTCGGTACTGCACGGTACTGTCTTTCCAAGCTAGTCGGAAGACTTCCAGTTTGGTGTGGCGTGGCGCCATTTCCGTTCCAATTTCCTGGAAGCTTGCTTCAAAGCTCGGGTATTTTCTGTATACCAGGGAGCTAGTTTCTTATGACAAATGTTTTTCGTTTTTAGGGGTGCAACTGCATCTAGGGTATTGCGCAAGGTTAAATTGAGTTCCTCAGTTAAGTGGTTAACTGATTTTTGTCCTCTGACGTCCTTGGGTAGGCAGAAGGAGTCTGGAAGGGCATCAATGAATTTTTGTGTTGTTTGAGAATTTATAGCACGACTTTTGATGCTCCTTGGTTGGGGTCTGAGCAGATTATTTGTTGCGATTGCAAATGTAATAAAATGGTGGTCCGATAGTCCAGGATTTTGTGGAAAAACATTAAGATCTACAACATTTATTCCATGGGACAAAACTAGGTCCAGAGTATGACTGTGGCAGTGAGTAGGTCCAGAGACATGTTGGACAAAACGCACTGAGTCGATAATGGCTCCGAAAGACTTTTGGAGTGGGTTGGGTCTGTGGACTTCTCCATGTGAATATTAAAATCACCAAAAATTAGAATATGATCTGCTATGACTACAAGGTCTGATAGGAATTCAGGAAACTCAGAGAGGAACGCTGTATATGGCCCAGGAGGCCTGTAAACAGTAGCTATAAAAAGTGATTGAGTAGGCTGCATAGATTTCATGACTAGAAGCTCAAAAGATGAAAACGCCATTTTTTTTTTTGTAAATTGAAATTTGCTATCGTAAATGTTAGCAACACCTCCGCCTTTGCGGGATGCACGGGGAATATGGTCACTAGTGTAACCAGGAGGTGAGGCCTCATTTAACACAGCAAATTCATCAGGCTTAAGCCATGTTTCAGTCAGGCCAATCACATCAAGATTATGATCAGTGATTAGTTCATTGACTATGACTGCCTTTGAAGTGAGGGATCTAACATTAAGTAACCCTATTTTGAGATGTGAGGTATCACGATCTCTTTCAATATCAATAATGGCAGGAATGGAGGAGGTCTTTATCCTAATAAGATTGCTAGGGTGAACACCGCCATGTTTAGTTTTGCCCAACCTAGGTCGAGGCACAGACACAGTCTCAATGGGTATGGCTGAGCTGACTACACTGACTGTGCTATTGGCAGACTCCACTAAGCTGGCAGGTTGGCTAACAGCCTGCTGCCTGGCCTGCACCCTATTTCACTGTGGGGCTAGAGGAGTTAGAGCCCTATCTATGTTGGTAGATAAGAGGAGAGCACCCCTCCAGCTAGGATGGAGTCCGTCACTCCTCAGCAGGTCAGGCTTGGTCCTGTTTGTGGGTGAGTCCCAGAAAGAGGGCCAATTATCCACAAATGTTATCTTTTGGGAGGGGCAGAAAACAGTTTTCAACCAGCGATTAAGTGCTGAGACTCTGCTGTAGAGCTCGTCACGTCACTTCCCCTAACTGGGAGGGGGCCAGAGACAATTACTCGATGCCGACACATCTTTCTAGCTGATTTACACGCTGAAGCTATGTTGCACTTGGTGACCTCTGACTGTTTCATCCTAACATCGTTGGTGCCGACGTGGATAACAATATCTCTATACTCTCTACACTCGCCAGTTTTAGCTTTAGCCAGCACCATCTTTAGATTAGCCTTAACGTCGGTAGCCCTGCCCCCTGGTAAACAGTGTATGATCGCTGGGTGATTCGTTTTAAGTCTAATACTGCGGGTAATGGAGTCGCCAATGACTAGGGTTTTCAATTTGTCAGAGCTAATGGTGGGAGCCTTCGGCGTCTCAGACCCCGTAACGGGAGGAGTAGAGACTAGAGAAGACTCAGACTCAGACTCGCTACATAATGGGGAAAACCGGTTGAAGGTTTCTGTCGGCTGAATGAGCGACACCGGTTGAGCATTCCAACACAACAGTATTTCCCTCCAGAAGCCATGAGAAAGTTGTCCGGCTGCGGGGACTGTGCGGGGGGATTTATACTAACGTTACTGTCTGTACTTACTGGTGGCACAGACGCTGTTTCTTCCTTTCCTACACTGAGATTACCCTTGCCTAACGATTGCGTCTGAAGCTGGGCTTGTAGCACAGCTATTTTCGCCGTAAGGCGATCGTTCTCCTGTATATTATGAGTACAGCGACTGCAATTAGAAGACATCATGTTAATGTTACTACTTAGCTTCGGCTGTTGAAGATGTTGATGAACCATGTCCAGATAAAGCGTCCGGAGTGAAAAAGTTGAATAAGGGAAAAAAGTTGCGATGGAAAAAAGGAAAATAACGTAAAGTTGGCAGCTAAAACGCACAGGAAAATGACTCTTCTGTCTCGGGATAAACGTCCGGGGTGAAAAAGTTTAACGAAAAAAGATGAGTGAGGACAAAACTAAAAAGTTGGTAAATTTGTTGAACACAAAGATTGATTAAACGTTTATTAAAAGTAAAACGTGAATAGTTTGGCAGGTAGCCAAGTAGCAACAAACAGCACAGCAGTACGGAGACAATGCGGAAGCGAGACGGAAGTCACGTCAAATCTCGTCAAATCTCGTCTTCTTCTGTATGGGGAGAGGGGGACGACACACAACTAATCTTCTCCTTTCCCCCTTCTGATAACCAGGTGGCGAATCGCATCTCTGCATGTCTGGCAGACATATCAGTATGGATGACGGATCACCACCTCAAGCTGAACCTCGGCAAGACGGAGCTGCTCTTCCTCCCGGGGAAGGACTGCCCGTTCCATGATCTCGCCATCACGGTTGACAACTCCGTTGTGTCCTCCTCCCAGAGTGCGAAGAGCCTTGGCGTGACCCTGGACAACACCCTGTCATTCTCCGCTAACATCAAGGCGGTGACCCGATCCTGTAGGTTCATGCTCTACAACATTCGGAGAGTACGACCCTGCCTTACACAGGAAGCGGCACAGGTCCTAATCCAGGCACTTGTCATCTCCCGTCTGGATTACTGCAACTCGCTGTTGGCTGGGCTCCCTGCCTGTGCCATTAAACCCCTACAACTCATCCAGAATGCCGCAGCCCGTTTGGTGTTCAACCTTCCCAAGTTCTCTCACGTCACCCCGCTCCTCCGCACACTCCACTGGCTTCCAGTTGAAGCTTGCATCTGCTACAAGACCATGGTGCTTGCCTACGGAGCTGTGAGGGGAACGGCACCTCCGTACCTTCAGGCTCTGATCAGTCCCTACACCCAAACGAGGGCACTGCGTTCATCCACCTCTGGCCTGCTGGCTCCCCTTCCTCTGCGGAAGCATAGTTCCCGCTCAGCCCAGTCAAAACTGTTCGCTGCTCTGACACCCCAATGGTGGAACAAGCTCCCTCACGACGCCGGGCCGGGACAGCGGAGTCACTCACCACCTTCCGGAGACATTTGAAACCCCACCTCTTTAAGGAATACCTGGGATAGGATAAAGTAATCCTTCTACCCCCCCCCCCCCCCCCCCTTTACTCCAACCCCCCCCCCCCCCCCCATTTTTTTTTTAAAAATAAAAAATAACATTGTAAAGTGGTTATCCCACTGGCTATAAGGTGAATGCACCTATTTGTAAGTCGCTCTGGATAAGAGCGTCTGCTAAATGACGTAAATGTAAATGTAAATGTGATGGCTGTTCAACAAGTCTGATGGCCTGTTTTTTAGTCTCTTGGTACCAGCTTTGATGCATCTGTATGGTCGCCGTCTGCAAGAAGGTAGCAGGGTGAACATGCTGTGGCTCAGGTGGCTGAGGTCATTGGCCTGCCTTTGACACTGGGTGCTGTAGATGTCCTGGAGGGCAGGCAGTGTGCCCCCGGTGATGCGTTGGGCTGACCGCACCACCCTCTGGAGAGCCATGTGGTTGCGGGTGGTGCAGTTGCCATAGTGCATCTGTAGAATTTTGTGAGGGTCTTAGGGGCCATGCCAAATTTCTTCAGCCTCCTGAGGTTGAAGAGGCGCTGTTGCGCATTTTTCACCATGGTATCAGTGTGGTGGGACCATTTCAGGTCCTTGGTGATGTGCCAAGGAACTTGAACATTTTGACCCTCTCCACCCTGTCGATGGGGGCGTGCCCTCTGTGCTGTCTCCTGTAGTCCACGATCAGCACCTTCATTTTATTGACGTTGAGGTTATTTCCCCGGCACCACTCTGCCAGGGCACTAACCTCCTCCCTGTAGGCTGTCTCGTCGTTGTTGGTAATCAGGCCTACCACTGTTGTGTCATCAGCAAACTTGATGATAGAGTTGGGTAATCGTCAATGTTATTCCCAGACCCGAAACATATCCCAGTCCACGTGATCAAAACAGTCCTGTAGCATAGATTCTGATTGGTCATTCCACCGATGGACAGTCCTTACGAGGGGCACTTCCTGTTTTAATTTCTGCCCATAGGCTGGGAGCAGCAGGATGGAGGTGTGATCTTATTTGCCGGTGGGGGAGGGCTTCCCGGAAGGGAGAATAACAATGGTTAAGTGTCCTCTCTCCACGTTTAGCACAGAATTTCAGAAGCACTTTCCTCAGATTTCCTTTGTTATTCCTTAAGAGTCTAAGCCAGCGACTAGAAATGCAGCCTTGGGAAATGCAGTTTCTAGTCTGTTCAAAGTCCCGTAATGTTCCTTAAGTGCCAATTTGGTGTCATCTTGAGGGGGAATGTACATGGCTGTAACAATAACAGCCGAAAATTCTCTCTGAAGGTAATGGGGTCGGAATTTGATGGTGAGGTATTACAGATCGGGAGAACAAAAATACTTGAGTTCCTGTATGTTGCAACAATGAGTTATTAATCATGAAACATACCCCTCAGCCTTTATTTTTCCCGGGGAGTTCTTTCTTCCTGTCCACACATTTACATTTACATTTTAGTCATTTAGCAGACGCTCTTATCCAGAGCGACTTACAGTTAGTGAATACATGTTTTTTTAATACTGGCCCCCCGTGGGAATCGAACCCACAACCCTGGCATTGCAAACGCCATGCTCTATCAACGCTACATCCCTGCCGGCCATTCCCTCCCCTACCCTGGACTACGCTGGGCCAATTGTGCACCGCCCATGAGTCTCCCGGTCGCAACACGATGTGTTGGCTGGATGGAAATAAAATTGAGGAAGAGAGACAAGTTTCCGTAAAACAGATTATGTTGCAGTCCCTTATGTCTCTCTGAAAGGAGATCCTCGCCCTGAGCTCGTCTACCTTATTGTCCAGAGATTGTACATTAGCAAGTAATATACAGTGACTTGCGAAAGTATTCACCTGCCTTGGCATTTTTCCTATTTTGTTGCCTTACAACCTGGAATTAAATTTGATTTTTGGGGGGTTTGTTTCATTTCATTTAGACAACATGCCTAGCACTTCGAAGATGCAAAATATATTTTTTTTTGTGAAACAAACAAGAAATAAGACAAAAAAAAAACAGAAAACTTGAGCGTGCATAACTATTCACCCCCCACCCCAAAGTCAATACTTTGTAGAGCCACCTTTTGCAGCAATTACAGCTGCAAGTCTCTTGGGGTATGTCTCTATAAGCTTGGCTCATCTAGCCACTGGGATTTTTGCCCATTCTTCAAGGCAAAACTGCTCCAGCTCCTTCAAGTTGGATGGGTTCCGCTGGTGTACAGCAATCTTTAAGTCATACCACCGATTCTCAATTGGATTGAGGTCTGGGCTTTGACTAGGCTTTTCCAATACATTTAAAATGTTTCCCCTTAAACCACTCGAGTGTTGCTTTAGCAGTATGCTTAAGGTCATTGTCCCTCTGGAAGGTGAACCTCCGTCCCAGTCTCAAATCTCTGGAGAAACAGGTTTCCCTCAAGAATTTCCCTGTATTTAGCGCCATCCATCATTCCTTCAATTCTGACCAGTTTCCCAGTCCCTGCCGATGAAAAGCATCACCACAGCACAATGCTGTAGCCTCCTGTAGCTCAGTTGGTAGAGCATGGTGCTTGCAATGCCAGGGTTGTGGGTTCGATTCCCAAGGGGGGTAAGTATGAAAAATGTATGCACTCACTCTGGATAAGAGCGTCTGCTAAATGACTAAAATGTAATGATGCTGCCACCACCATGCTTCACTGTGGTGATGAGAGGTGTTGGGTTTGCGCCAGAAAAGCTCAACTTTAGTCTCATCTGACCAGAGTACCTTCTTCCATATGTTTGGGGAGTCTCCCACATGCCTTTTGGCGAACACCAAACGTGTTTGCTTATTTTTTTCTTAAAGCAATGGCTTTTTTTGGGCCACTCTTCCGTAAAGCCCAGCTCTGTGGAGTGTACGGCTTAAAGTGGTCCTATGGACAGATACTCCAATCTCCGCTGTGGAGCTTTGCAGCTCCTTCAGGGTTATCTTTGGTCTCTTTGTTGCCTCTCTGATTAATGCCCTCCTTGCCTGGTCCGTGAGTTTTGGTGGGCGGCCCTCTCTTGGCAGGTTTGTTGTGGTGCCATATTCTTTCCATTTTTTAATAATGGATTTAATGGTGCTCCGTGGGATGTTCAAAGTTTTGGATATTTTTTTATAACCCAACCCTGATCTGTACTTCTCCGCAACTTTGTCCCTGACCTGTTTGGAGAGCTCCTTGGTCTTCATGGTGCCGCTTGCTTGGTGGTGCCCCTTGCTTAGTGACACTTAGATTGCACACAGGTGGACTTTATTTAACTAATTATGTGACTTCTGAAGGTAATTGGTTGCACCAGATCTTATTTAGGGGCTTCATAGCAAAGGGGATGAATACATATGCACGCACCACTTTTCCGTTATTATTTTTTTTTGAATTATTTGAAACAAGTTATTTTTTTTCATTTCACTTCACCAATTTGGACTATTTTGTGTATGTCCATTACATGAAATAAAAATAAAAATCCATTTAAATTACAGGTTTTAATGCAACAAAATAGGAAAAATGCCAAGGGGGATGAATACTTTTGCAAGGCACTGTACTCGGAAGTGGTTGCTTGCCCTCCTCCTGAGCCTGACTAGGACCCAGGCTCCTCCCCTCCTCCTGAGCCTGACTAGGACCCAGGCTCCTCCCCTCCTCCTGAGCCTGACTAGGACCCAGGCTCCTCCCCTCCTCCTGAGCCTGACTAGGACCCAGGCTCCTCCCCTCCTCCTGAGCCTGACTAGGACGCAGGCTCCTCCCCTCCTCCTGAGCCTGACTAGGACCCAGGCTCCTCCCCTCCTCCTGAGCCTGACTAGGACCCAGGCTCCTCCCCTCCTCCTGAGCCTGACTAGGACCCAGGCTCCTCCCCTCCTTCTGAGCCAGACTAGGACCCAGGCTCCTCCCCTCCTCCTGAGCCTGACTAGGACCCAGGCTCCTCCCCTCCTCCTGAGCCTGACTAGGACCCAGGCTCCTCCCCTCCTCCTGAGCCTGACTAGGACCCAGGCTCCTCCCCTCCTCCTGAGCCTGACTAGGACCCAGGCTCCTCCCCTCCTCCTGAGCCTGACTAGGACCCAGGCTCCTCCCCTCCTCCTGAGCCTGACTAGGACCCAGGCTCCTCCCCTCCTCCTGAGCCTGACTAGGACCCAGGCTCCTCCCCTCCTTCTGAGCCAGACTAGGACCCAGGCTCCTCCCCTCCTCCTGAGCCTGACTAGGACCCAGGCTCCTCCCCTCCTCCTGAGCCTGACTAGGACCCAGGCTCCTCCCCTCCTCCTGAGCCTGGCTAGGACCCAGGCTCCTCCCCTCCTCCTGAGCCTGACTAGGACCCAGGCTCCTCCCCTCCTCCTGAGCCTGACTAGGACCCAGGCTCCTCCCCTCCTCCTGAGCCTGACTAGGACCCAGGCTCCTCCCCTCCTCCTGAGCCTGACTAAGACCCAGGCTCCTCCCCTCCTCCTGAGCCTGACTAGGACCCAGGCTCCTCCCCTCCTCCTGAGCCTGACTAGGACCCAGGCTCCTCCCCTCCTCCTAAGCCTGACTAAGATCCAGGCTCCTCCCCTCCTCCTGAGCCTGACTAGGACCCAGGCTCCTCCCCTCCTCCTGAGCCTGACTAGGACCCAGGCTCCTCCCCTCCTCCTGAGCCTGACTAGGACCCAGGCTCCTCCCCTCCGGTGGCAACGTTTTGGTACAACACCTGGGATGGATGGGGCTGCTTCAGGAAGTCCAAACAGATGGTCCGGTGCAGGGAAGTAACATTTGTGGTCAGTGATCGCCGATCTAATATTCAGGAGTTCTTGACGGTTGAGATGAAACTTTCTGAGTAAATAAATTAAGAAAAAAAAAAAAAAAAAACTGCAAAGTTGGCTAGAAACTGCTAGAAACAACCGTGTCTGTCGGCGCCATGTTGTTATGATTCCACACACACACACACACACACACACACACACACACACACACACACACACACACGTTACACATCCTCAGACTGAGACGTGGTCAGCAGGTAATAGCCCCGAATTAACAGGGTGGAAATACGAGACGGAGAAACGCTAGTATTGTTCAGTATCAGGCATTCTCCAAGATTGAAGACAAAACATCCTCACAATCCCACTAACGCTCCCCATTGACATCACAGATCCCCCTAGCGACAGTAACCATATACATTACATTCAATGTAAATACCTGTGAGGCCAATGATTCAAGGGAAGGCTCCATAAAATAAAAAACTAAATAAAACCTCCAAAATATGACCATACATATTTGTGTGTCAAACGCTCCCTGACAAAAAGA
>CM062508.1:3414866-3487366 GCA_031479575.1 Coregonus ussuriensis | reverse complement strand
CTCCCTGGGTTAGGGTTAGGGTTAGTTGAATGATGTGGGTCTCCAGCTCCCTGGGTTAGGGTTAGGGTTAGTTGAATGATGTGGGTCTCCAGCTCCCTGGGTTAGGGTTAGGGTTAGTTGAATGATGTGGGTCTCCAGCTCCCTGGGTTAGGGTTAGGGTTAGGGTTAGTTGAATGATGTGGGTCTCCAGGTCCCTGGGTTAGGGTTAGGGTTAGTTGAATGATGTGGGTCTCCAGCTCCCTGGGTTAGGGTTAGGGTTAGTTGAATGATGTGGGTCTCCAGGTCCCTGGGTTAGGGTTAGGGTTAGTTGAATGATGTGGGTCTCCAGCTCCCTGGGTTAGGGTTAGTTGAATGATGTGGGTCTCCAGGTCCCTGGGTTAAGGTTAGGGTTAGTTGAATGATGTGGGTCTCCAGGTCCCTGGGTTAGGGTTAGGGTTAGTTGAATGATGTGGGTCTCCAGCTCCCTGGGTTAGGGTTAGGGTTAGTTGAATGATGTGGGTCTCCAGGTCCCTGGGTTAGGGTTAGGGATAGTTGAATGATGTGGGTCTCCAGCTCCCTGGGTTAGGGTTAGGGTTAGGGTTAGTTGAATGATGTGGGTCTCCAGCTCCCTGGGTTAGGGTTAGTTGAATGATGTGGGTCCCCAGCTCCCTGGGTTAGGGTTAGTTGAATGATGTGGGTCTCCAGCTCCCTGGGTTAGGGTTAGGGTTAGGGTTAGTTGAATGATGTGGGTCTCCAGCTCCCTGGGTTAGGGTTAGTTGAATGATGTGGGTCTCCAGCTCCCTGGGTTAGGGTTAGTTGAATGATGTGGGTCTCCAGGTCCCTGGGTCAGGGTTAGGGTTAGTTGAATGATGTGGGTCTCCAGGTCCCTGGGTTAGGGTTAGGGTTAGTTGAATGATGTGGGTCTCCAGCTCCCTGGGTTAGGGTTAGGGTTAGTTGAATGATGTGGGTCTCCAGGTCCCTGGGTTAGGGTTAGGGTTAGTTGAATGATGTGGGTCTCCAGCTCCCTGGGTTAGGGTTAGGGTTAGTTGAATGATGTGGGTCTCCAGCTCCCTGGGTTAGGGTTAGGGTTAGTTGAATGATGTGGGTCTCCAGCTCCCTGGGTTAGGGTTAGGGTTAGTTGAATGATGTGGGTCTCCAGCTCCCTGGGTTAGGGTTAGGGTTAGGGTTAGTTGAATGATGTGGGTCTCCAGGTCCCTGGGTTAGGGTTAGGGTTAGTTGAATGATGTGGGTCTCCAGCTCCCTGGGTTAGGGTTAGGGTTAGTTGAATGATGTGGGTCTCCAGCTCCCTGGGTTAGGGTTAGGGTTAGTTGAATGATGTGGGTCTCCAGGTCCCTGGGTTAGGGTTAGGGTTAGTTGAATGATGTGGGTCTCCAGCTCCCTGGGTTAGGGTTAGGGTTAGTTGAATGATGTGGGTCTCCAGCTCCCTGGGTTAGGGTTAGCGTTAGGGTTAGTTGAATGATGTGGGTCTCCAGCTCCCTGGGTTAGGGTTAGGGTTAGTTGAATGATGTGGGTCTCCAGGTCCCTGGGTTAGTGTTAGGGTTAGTTGAATGGTGTGGGTCTCCAGCTCCCTGGGTTAGGGTTAGGGTTAGTTGAATGATGTGGGTCTCCAGGTCCCTGGGTTAGGGTTAGGGTTAGTTGAATGATGTGGGTCTCCAGGTCCCTGGGTTAGGGTTAGGGTTAGTTGAATGATGTGGGTCTCCAGCTCCCTGGGTTAGGGTTAGGGTTAGTTGAATGATGTGGGTCTCCAGGTCCCTGGGTTAGGGTTAGGGTTAGTTGAATGATGTGGGTCTCCAGCTCCCTGGGTTAGGGTTAGGGTTAGGGTTAGTTGAATGATGTGGGTCTCCAGGTCCCTGGGTTAGGGTTAGGGTTAGTTGAATGATGTGGGTCTCCAGCTCCCTGGGTTAGGGTTAGTTGAATGATGTGGGTCTCCAGCTCCCTGGGTTAGGGTTAGTTGAATGATGTGGGTCTCCAGCTCCCTGGGTTAGGGTTAGGGTTAGGGTTAGTTGAATGATGTGGGTCTCCAGCTCCCTGGGTTATTGTTAGTTGAATGATGTGGGTCTCCAGCTCCCTGGGTTAGGGTTAGTTGAATGATGTGGGTCTCCAGGTCCCTGGGTCAGGGTTAGGGTTAGTTGAATGATGTGGGTCTCCAGGTCCCTGGGTTAGGGTTAGGGTTAGTTGAATGATGTGGGTCTCCAGCTCCCTGGGTTAGGGTTAGGGTTAGTTGAATGATGTGGGTCTCCAGGTCCCTGGGTTAGGGTTAGGGTTAGTTGAATGATGTGGGTCTCCAGCTCCCTGGGTTAGGGTTAGGGTTAGTTGAATGATGTGGGTCTCCAGCTCCCTGGGTTAGGGTTAGGGTTAGTTGAATGATGTGGGTCTCCAGGTCCCTGGGTTAGGGTTAGGGTTAGTTGAATGATGTGGGTCTCCAGGTCCCTGGGTTAGGGTTAGGGTTAGTTGAATGATGTGGGTCTCCAGCTCCCTGGGTTAGGGTTAGGGTTAGTTGAATGATGTGGGTCTCCAGGTCCCTGGGTTAGGGTTAGGGTTAGTTGAATGATGTGGGTCTCCAGCTCCCTGGGTTAGGGTTAGGGTTAGGGTTAGTTGAATGATGTGGGTCTCCAGGTCCCTGGGTTAGGGTTAGGGTTAGTTGAATGATGTGGGTCTCCAGCTCCCTGGGTTAGGGTTAGTTGAATGATGTGGGTCTCCAGCTCCCTGGGTTAGGGTTAGTTGAATGATGTGGGTCTCCAGCTCCCTGGGTTAGGGTTAGGGTTAGGGTTAGTTGAATGATGTGGGTCTCCAGCTCCCTGGGTTAGGGTTAGTTGAATGATGTGGGTCTCCAGGTCCCTGGGTCAGGGTTAGGGTTAGTTGAATGATGTGGGTCTCCAGGTCCCTGGGTTAGGGTTAGGGTTAGTTGAATGATGTGGGTCTCCAGCTCCCTGGGTTAGGGTTAGGGTTAGTTGAATGATGTGGGTCTCCAGGTCCCTGGATTAGGGTTAGGGTTAGTTGAATGATGTGGGTCTCCAGCTCCCTGGGTTAGGGTTAGGGTTAGTTGAATGATGTGGGTCTCCAGCTCCCTGGGTTAGGGTTAGGGTTAGTTGAATGATGTGGGTCTCCAGCTCCCTGGGTTAGGGTTAGGGTTAGTTGAATGATGTGGGTCTCCAGCTCCCTGGGTTAGGGTTAGGGTTAGGGTTAGTTGAATGATGTGGGTCTCCAGGTCCCTGGGTTAGGGTTAGGGTTAGTTGAATGATGTGGGTCTCCAGCTCCCTGGGTTAGGGTTAGGGTTAGTTGAATGATGTGGGTCTCCAGCTCCCTGGGTTAGGGTTAGGGTTAGTTGAATGATGTGGGTCTCCAGGTCCCTGGGTTAGGGTTAGGGTTAGTTGAATGATGTGGGTCTCCAGCTCCCTGGGTTAGGGTTAGGGTTAGTTGAATGATGTGGGTCTCCAGCTCCCTGGGTTAGGGTTAGCGTTAGGGTTAGTTGAATGATGTGGGTCTCCAGCTCCCTGGGTTAGGGTTAGGGTTAGTTGAATGATGTGGTTCTCCAGGTCCCTGGGTTAGTGTTAGGGTTAGTTGAATGGTGTGGGTCTCCAGCTCCCTGGGTTAGGGTTAGGGTTAGGGTTAGTTGAATGATGTGGGTCTCCAGGTCCCTGGGTTAGGGTTAGGGTTAGTTGAATGATATGGGTCTCCAGGTCCCTGGGTTAGGGTTAGGGTTAGTTGAATGATGTGGGTCTCCAGCTCCCTGGGTTAGGGTTAGGGTTAGTTGAATGATGTGGGTCTCCAGGTCCCTGGGTTAGGGTTAGGGTTAGTTGAATGATGTGGGTCTCCAGCTCCCTGGGTTAGGGTTAGGGTTAGAGAATATAAGAGGAAAGGACCCCCCCCCACCCCCCCACTCTATATCATGACATACCACCTGTTGAGATGTGCCTTTTGTTCAGTAAATCAGGTGTTAAAACGAGGTGAAAAGGAGTCTGGAGTGCCACTTCAATTCTGGTCGTTTCTGTGTGTATGCATAGTGAACTATTCCTGGAGTATCGGGCCCCGGTGTGGGTTGAACCCGTCCTCTCCTCTCAGCAACCTTGGTCCAGGTCCAAAGAACCAGCATGGGACAGTGAGTTCTCATATGGAATCTACCCTTCATTCACTTCTCAACATCAGGAAGGGAAGGGGCCTCTGGCTCACTGCTGGCTCACTGCAGCTGGACCATTCCATCCCTGTCTGATATCTCATGGTTCAGTGCATGCACCTGGGACTGGAGACACTTACACTGTGCGTCCCAAATGGGGCACCCTATTCCCTATATAGTGCACTATTTTTGATGGGCCCGCATAGGGCTCTGGTCCAAATCAATGCACTATATAGGGCAGGGATGGGCAACGTTGATGGGGGTGGGGGGCCACAAAAACACGGATCTCATCATAAGGGCCCAGAGTGGCTCGTGGGTCTGCGTATCCATATCCAGGGTTAGCTAGCATGCTAAGTAGTTGCAAAGTATCTCAAAAGTTGTAAATAGTTGAAAAGTTGCTAATTATCTAAAATGCTAAAGTTGTCCATGGTGAGATTCGAACAAGCAACCTTTGGGTTGCTAGACAGTCGCCTTAAGTAACCCTCTGTCTTATGTAACATATCACACTAATTTCAGTGTCCCGGATTTAAATTCACTATGTTACGCCTGGTCTATGAGACCAGGCTGGTCATGGTAGAGGGAATCCAGTGTGTTCCTTGGGACAGGTGTTCAGCTGCAAAACATGATATATCATCATTCAGCCAGGTACATCAATCCAAAATATATCAATCCACTGGATAAGTAAATAGCCTGAATGGCTCATAGGAGCAGGAACCTATCTCCTGTTTCTGTAGCGTGACACAGATTGATGTACAAGTACACCTCCTGGACAGGATGCTGTCTTCATTTTACTAATTTATCAAAAGCACACGAAATTAACCACGGCGCATTGGGAGTCTGAATGTTCTTTTAACCTGACAATGTGGGTTGAACTTCAACAGCGTTAGTTCGCCCCAAGAGTCAGACACAGCTGTTCTGTCCCAGTTGGCTGGGAGGGGGGGGGGGGGGAGGAACGTGCTGCCATGCGAGACGAAACAACAAACCAGGAGAAGACTTTCATGAAAGGATTAGGGCACTTAGTACTGACGCAAGAATGAGGGCGGCAGAGAGAGAGAGCGAGAGAGAGAGAAAGAGAAAGAGAAAGAAAGGATGAAATGATCCAATTAATCTCCCAGCTCCATTTCTCGCCTGAGAGGAGATACTGGCGGGTGTAAATGGCAACGATCAAAACATGTAAAGATCTGTCCCTTTGTGTGGCTCCGCCCTGCAGGCTAACATAACAGACAGATAGAATAGAGGAGGAATCCTGTGTGTGCAGGAGCGCCAAGCAAGGGGAGCACCAACTACGGAATGATGTCACAAACACCTGAAACAGCTTTTTCCTGCCATCTACAGCCATAATCATTATGCCTAATTCTATGTAAAATAAAAATAAACAAGTCTACATTTTATTTCTGCGTATCTAAGCGTACCTCTTGAGCTATCTATATCCTCCTGACTGGTGGTTCTTTTTTAAGAAACGAAATATGCTCCTCCGCATCTCTGCTATGATAATTTTTAGCCATTTTAGCAGACGCTTTTATCCAAAGTGACTTACAGTCATGTGTGCATACGTTTTTACGTATGGGTGGTCCCCGGGGATCGAACCCACTACCCTGGCGTTACAAGCGCTGTGCTCTACCAATTGAGCTACAGAGGACCATCTGGGTAAAATAGTGAAAGGAATGTGAGTCTTATTCAGTACATTTAGTTATGGCTTTGCTTTTCTAAAGTCTACCAACCTTGTCATGGACGCTGGTACAGTAAGGTTGGGGGTAAAGAATGATTCTCTATGGACACTGGTACTGTAAGGTTGGGGGTAAAGAATGATTCTCTATGGACACTGGTACTGTAAGGTTGGGGGTAAAGAATGATTCTCTATGGACACTGGTACTGTAAGGTTGGGGTAAAGAATGATTCGCTATGGACACTGGTACTGTAAGGTTGGGGTAAAGAATGATTCTCTATGGACACTGGTACTGTAAGGTTGGGGTAAAGAATGATTCTCTATGGACACTGGTACTGTAAGGTTGGGGTAAAGAATGATTCTCTATGGACACTGGTACTGTAAGGTTGGGGTAAAGAATGATTCTCTATGGACACTGTGGTACTGTAAGGGGTAAAGAATGATTCTTCATGGACACTGGTACTGTAAGGGGTAAAGAATGATTCTCCATGGACACTGGTACTGTAAGGTTGGGGTAAAGAATGATTCTTCATGGACACTGGTACTGTAAGACTGGGGTAACGAATTATTATCTATGGACACTGGTACTGTAAGGGGTAAAGAATGATTCTTCATGGACACTGGTACTGTAAGGTTGGGGTAAATAATGATTCTCCAAGGACACTGCCGATTTAATTCAGTTTTAATTAGAGCAAGCTTCACAACTTCAGGGACAAATATAAAGAGAAATCCTATGAGAAATTCACTCCAAACCTAGAACTCTTCAAACCCCTTGTTCCATCCACTGTCTTGACTTGGTGTTTGAAGATAATTGAGATCCCCATTTCACAATAGTAGGTGTCAGACAACTTGGGGCTGTAGATACTGTATATGACTCCACATCCACAACAGATCTGCCTTCTTTTGTCTGTCAGGAATTGATTTGAGACAGCAGCGTTAAAGGAGAAATGGAGGAGGGAGGAAGTGCTTTCTCAAACGCCTCTGAAGCTTTCAGAGAGAGTAGTAAGGGATGAAGGGTTTTCACATCAAACTAATAAAACTCATCTGGAGGGAGCGGGTAGAGCGAGGCGCTACTCATCTGGAGGGAGCGAGGAGAGCGAGGCGCTACTCATCTGGAGGGAGTGGGGAGAGCGAGGCGCTACTCATCTGGAGGGATCGGGGAGAGCGAGGCTTCAGCGCTAGCTAGCTGGGTATGATGTTTGATGTGGAGGCTGGGGTCAAAGGATGTGGCAGCAGAATAGTGTTTATACTACGCTGTTGCAACAGTGGACACCGAGGCTGAGACTGCCAGTAGCTGCCATACCACTATGCATTGTGGGAAAAACAGAACAGTAAACTTGACATCAGGAATAGAATCAGCAACCACCGCAACACATCTCATGACTGTTCATTCAAAGTGTAGAAACAATATAATCTCAATTGTCTCTAGAGTAACCTATCATCTCTCTTTTCCTCTTTCTGTCTCTTTAAACCACTCTCTCTTTCTCTGTCTCTTTAAACCACTCTCTCTTTCACTGTCTCTTTAAACCACTCTCTCTTTCTCTGTCTGTTAAACCACTCTCTCTTCCTCTGTCTCTTTAAACCACTCTCTCTTTCTCTGTCTCTTTAAACCACTCTCTCTTTCTCTGTCTGTGTTAAACCACTCTCTCTTTCTTCTTACTTCTTCTCAGTAACATCCCTGACAAGGTCGTTGGGTGCTCATAGAGCCGGACTCTCTCTCTCTCTCTCTGTCTGTCAGTGAGCCAAACAGCCCTGGCTGCTATAATTATACCCTTACCCAATAGGAATGACCTGTGAAGTCATCATCATCATCCTGCACGTGACTCATATGGAAGACAGACCACTTTCACCAAACCAGACATAATTCATTTTGTGACTTATATTGTAATTCCGATCGGATTGTGACTTGGGGAGGAATAGCTTCTGTGCTAGCCTTTGCATGTGTCCCAAATTGGGGCCTTGGTCAAAAGTAGAGCACTATATAGGAAATAGGGTGTCAGTAGGGACCCCACCTCAGCATGGTGTAGTTTTCTCCAGGCCTTTCCTTTCCTTTCTCAAGGTAAAAGTGATCTGAAGGCCGTGACATTCTTCACAAGCAAGATAATCAACTGGGACTGCAGCAGAGTGCTTGACATTTACAGGGAATTTCCGATTGAGCCAGTGTGTTTACGGTGAATTCCATCTCCACCAACTTGGGAACATTGTTATCATCTCTCTACAACGAGCCTGAATTGAATCCCAGTCTGTTGTTGTTGCTGTTGTTGTTGACTAAACAGAGTTTAACAGAGGGAGGCGATCAGACATCTGAAGGCCCAGAGTATCCCAAACAACCCAACATACAGGAGCATTCAAAGCTACGTTAAATCCGTGGGACATAGAACAATTCTGAAGATTATAATGTACAACCAAACAATGGTTTACAAGTTATCATATATATTTTATATATTTAATATAAAATATATATATAATATTAATAAATATATAAAATATATATAATAATAATACATATAATAATAAATATATAATAAATTTAAATATATAAAATATATATAATAATTATATATAAATATAATAAATATAATAATAAATATATAATAATAATTTAAATATATAAAATATATAAAATAATAATATATATATAAAATATATATAATATTAATAAATATATAAATATATATAATAATAATAAATATATAAAATATATAATAATATTATATATAATAATAAATATATAATAATAATTTAAATATATAAAAAAAATATAATAATAATATATATAATAATAATTGTATATATATATATATATATTTATTATTTATTATATATTATATAGTTAGTTAACATTCTTGTGGGACTGTCACAGCTTGTCTAGCTGTTGAGGTACATCTAGAATAAATCAAGGGTAAATGAGAATGGCTAGTGCATTCGGAAAGTATTCAGACCCCTTGACTTTATCCACATTTTGTTACGTTACAGCCTTATTCAAAAATTAAGTAAATCGTCCCCCCCCCCCCCCCACCCCCACCCCCCCTTATAAATCTACATGCAATACCCCATTATTACAAAGCAAAAATAGGTTTTTATAAATTTTTGCAAATATATAAATATATTTAAAAAATGAAATATTGCATTTACATAAGTATTCAGACCCTTTACTCAGTACTTTGTTGAAGCACCTTTGGCAGCGATTACAGCCTTAAGTTTTTTGGGGTATGACGCTACAAGCTTGGCACACCTGTATTTGGGGAGTTTCTCCCATTCTTCTCTGAAGATCCTCTCAAGCTCTGTCAGGTTGGATGGGGAGCGTCGCTGCACAGCAATTTTCAGGTCTCTCCAGAGATGTTCGATCGGGTTCAAGTCCGGGCTCTGGCTGGGCCACTCAAGGACATTCAGAGACTTATCCCGAAGCCAGTCCTGCATTGCATTGTCTTGGCTGTGTGCTTAGGGTCGTTGTCCTGTTGGAATGTGAACCTTCACCCCAGTCTGAGGTCCTGAGCGCTCTGGAGCAGGTTTTCATCAAGGATCTCTCTGTACTTTGCTCCGTTCATCTTTCCCTTGATCCTGACTAGTCTCCCACTCCTTGCCGCTGAAAAATATCCCCACAGCATGATGCTGCCACCACCATGCTTCACCGTAGGGATGCTGCCAGGTTTCCTCCAGATGTGACACTTGGCATTCAGGCCAAATAGTTCAATCTTGGTTTCATCAGACCAGAGAATCTTGTTTCTCATGGTCTGAGAGTCCTTTATGTGCCTTTTGGCAAACTCCAAGCGGGGCTGTCATGTGCCTTTTACTGAGGAGTGACTTCCGTCTGGCCACTCTACCATAAAGGCCTAATTGGTGGAGTGCTGCAGAGATGGTTGTCCTTCTGGAAGGTTCTCCCATCTCCACAGAGGAACTCTGGAGCTCTGTCAGAGTGACCATTGGGTTCTTGGTCACCTCCCTGACCAAGGCCCTTCTCCCCCGATTGCTCAGTTTGGCTGGGCGGCCAGTTCTAGGAAGAGTCTTGGTGGTTCCAAACTTCTTCCATTTAAGAAAGATGGAGGCCACTGTGTTCTTGGGGACCTTCAATGCTGCAGAAATTTATTGGTACCCTTCCCCAGATCTGTGTCTCGACACAATCCTGTCTCGGAGCTCTACGGACAATTCCTTCAACCTCATGGCTTGGTTTTGGCTCTGACATGCACTGTCAACTGTGTGACCTTATATAGACAGGCGTGTACCTTTCCAAATCATGTCCAATCAACTGAATTTACCACAGGTGGACTCCAATCAAGTTGTAGAAACATCTCAAGGATGATCAATGGAAACAGGATGCACCTGAGCTCAATTTCCAGTCTCATAGCGAAGGGTCTGAATACGTAAATAAGGTTTCTCTTTTTTCTTTTTTAAAATAAATTAGCAACATTTTCCCTTTGTCATTATGGGTTATTGTGTGTAGATTGATGTGGGAAAACATTTATTTAAACAATTTTAGAACAAGGCTTTAATGTAACAAAATGAGGAAAAAGTCAAGGGGTCTGAATACTTTCCGAACGCACTGTATCCCATTATATTAATGACCCAACATAAAGGCTTTGTTTAGTATTCTAGAGCATCAGGTGAGGGCAGAAGAGAAGCTGCATGTATATAAATTATAGACAAGTTGACTAACAAATAGCATACCAAATGTTGGAAACTATAAACAGAAAAATATCTAAAATGAGGCTTAATTTTTTATTTTTTATTTTTTTTGTATCCCCTGTAAAATGTAGGAATATTCTGTTTATTCATGCAGACAGCGTGCATGTTTAACATGGTCACTGATGACATTATCTGACCCCATAAAGAAACAGAGGGAGATCATTTTGATTTTGTTTACGAGATAATAAGATGCTGAATGTATAGTACAAAGTCATGTAAAGTTGCTGACAACCACGCGCACACGTGCACACACACACACACACACACACACACACACACACACACACACACACACACACACACACACACACACACCCCTACACATAGCCAGTAGACAGACACCCAAGCTAATCCTCACTAGAATCCTGACATTCGTCAGCCAACTGTACAGCATGCTACAGTACCTCAGGGCCACCATGCATGATATCGCTAGCTATACACATAGGGTGGGGCAGGAATATGTCCTGTTCAATAACTTCCCACTGTAAATTTAAAGCTTAGGGGAGAGTTCAGTAGTTGACTTGACCTGTTATAAGTGCTTTAGAACACACACACAAACACAAACACACACACACGCGTGCACGCGCGCACAGACACACATCCATGAACACTGGGCTTAGTGAAAGCATTAGACTCATGATTGATCGTAATTCACAGAGCTGGCAGCCATCTTGCTTAAGGATGATATCACTTCCTGTCTCTCTTGGTGATTGCATTCGCAGTTGTTCCTTTCCTTGCCAAGGTACCTTTTCACAGGGGTAATACTGCAAAGAAGGATCAATATGTTAGCCAGCTAAATTTGATAAAATAGCCAGAAATAATTTTAGATTTTACGGTTCATTAAGAAAGCTAAACTTAGATATGCGTTTTTGGTTATTGAGTCAATTAGAGAATGCCCATTTCAAGTTTATCTTTCTAAAACATAAAGAGTGACTTCAGATTATTTAGGCCATTTAGCTGACTAACGCCACGATGCTGCTTTGTAGTATACCCCTCTGGCCCACAGCGTTTTGACTAACTAAAATCAAAACATCAGGGAGTTCACAGTGGATCAAAGCCAATATCAACAGAGAGACAGCTGGTGTAGCCAATCAAGGACGACTGTGTAGTCCAATAGCAAGATGGAGGGCGGTTCCGGCTTTTGCTTTGGGCGGCAGGTAGCTTAGTGGGTAAGAGCGTTGTGCCAGTAACCGAAAGGTCGCTGGTTCTAATCCCTGAGCCGACTAGGTGAAAAATCTGTCGATGTGCCCTTAAGCAAGGCACTTAACCCTAATTGCTCCTGTAAGTCGCTCTGGATAAGAGCGTCTGCTAAATGACTAAAATGTAAAAATGTAAAAATGTAAACAGTCTGTTTGGAGGAAAACTGGACCAAGTTAAGGTCACAGGTTCCAGGGGATGACTCAACTACAGGTTTGTTTAAACACCCAAAAAAAGATCTGGGCCTGTATCCATAAAGCATCTCAGAGGAGTTGGAGTGCTGATCTAGGATCAGAAATAAAACAAAAACATGTTTCAGTGCAGGTGGAAGGAAAACATTTCAACTTTACTCATCATTCCATCAAAGTAATACTTCACTTAGCAAAACCCAAGGCTTCCAAAGGAGCTCTGCCTGCACCTTCCCCTGGGCGGCCACACCTCAAACAAACCACCTTCTCCTGGCCGGCCGTACCTCAAACAAACCACCTCCTGGCCGGCCGTACCTCAAACAAACCACCTTCCCCTGGCCGGCCACACCTCAAACAAACCACCTTCTCCTGGCCGGCCGTACCTCAAACAAACCACCTCCTGGCCGGCCGTACCTCAAACAAACCACCTTCCCCTGGCCGGCCACACCTCAAACAAACCACCTTCTCCTGGCCGGCCGTACCTCAAACAAACCACCTCCTGGCCGGCCGTACCTCAAACAAAGGAAACAAGGATTATAACGTGGCAGGGAAAAACAGGGAGCCAATCACATCTTTCAATTAATCAGTCAGTTAACTTTGACTCAATTAGGAGCCCCTGGGCCAAGGCATGCACAGGGCAAGGTCGGGAGCCAAATTCATTGAAGATGCTTGAAGACGATCGGGCGACGACGAGGAAGGGTCATGAAGGAGGCATGAAGAGGCCAGATTTGTAAATGCGCTAAGAAACGCCATCAGTGCTCTGCGAACAATGCAGCGGACGAAGGAGCGGCAGAGCTTGGTGAACGGACAGCCGTGGTTATGGACAACGAGGAAGAAGGAGAAGAGCCCAGTGCAGTGGGAAGATATATGTTGAGGAAGAATGGCTCCAGACATGATAAAGAAGAATCTGGACCAGTAGGAGTGACATATTTGGAGAAAGTGGACCCTTGCCTTTTGGCGGATCCGTTTGTGGTTTCAGGGTGGATGAGAAAGGAGTTGGATCAGTGATGGTAACCTGTAGTGGTCAAGATCTGTTTCTCGCTTTGCTCTTAGGAACAGGGCACCATTGAAACAAGTGATTTCTGGGGTAGAGTTAAGTGTGGAGATGGTGCAATTGAAGTTGAAGATTCCTGGTGTTTGTGATGCCCGCCGGTGGTGTGATGCCCGCCGGTGGTGTGATGCCCGCCGGTGGTGTGATGCCCGCCGGTGGTGTGATGCCCGCCGGTGTTTGTGATGTCCGCTGGTGGTGTGATGCCCGCCGGTGGTGAGATGCCCGCCGGTGGTGTGATGCCCGCCGGTGGTGTGATGCCCGCCGGTGGTGTGATGCCCGCCGGTGGTGAGCGTGGAGAAACAGAGGAGTCACTGTCAGTCCTTTTGAGTTTCGAGTCAGAGTCTTTACCAAACAAAGTCATGTTAGGATCTATCAGTTATCCTGTTAGAGCTTTTGTGGTGAATCCACTGCGCTGTTTCAGGTGCAACGTTTATGGTCATGTTGCAGCAGTGTGTAGGAGGGAGATTCCAAGATGTGGGAAGTGTGCAGGAGGGCATCGGACAGAGGATTGTGTAGTTTCGGTGGATAAAGTTGTGTGTGTCAATTGTAGGGGGGTGCCAATGTTGCTGGGGATTGGAAGTGTCCGGTGCGAGAGAGGCAGGTTGAGGTGGCCAGAGTCAGAGTAGTGCAGAAGGTGTCGTATGCTGAGGCAGTGATGAAAGTAGAGGAGGATGGGTCAAGGGTCAAGGGTGAGGGATCCTGAGAGGATCCCAGTGAGTAGCAGATTAGTGCCAGCACAGAGGGAAAGACCAACGAGTGATATGTGCTTCAGCAAGGTTGGCAATTTTCTCCTTTTAGGAACAGGAATAATGAAGATAATTTAATGTAGGTAGGACGTGACCAGCCTTACACTCCAGTACAGTAGGTGGCGGTGTACCCAAATCCCAAAGAAGACGAAGAAAGTGCGCACAGTAATCAAGGGGAATTCGTCAAACCTGTGACAAATACAGGCCCCGGTGGAAAGGAAACACCGCAGACAAACATTCCTTTACATATCAACCAAACAAATCTCCTTTGTGTAACAACTCCAGCTGCATGGAGATATTACCACGGCAACAAGCCTTCTCGTAAAAGAGAATCATATTTGTGGCTTCTCAAATGCCATTTGGACTGCTCTATAACTAACCTCAGACCACATTGGTTGCGCTACTTTTGACTAGGGTCCATAGGGCTTTGGTCTAAAGTAGTGCTCTATTTAGGGAATAGGGTGCTATTTGGGATGCAGCGTTAACTAGATACGGAGCAGCTTGAAAATGATACAATTATGCCTTATTGTCTCCCAGCAATAAACCACTAATGAAAACGTTACTACGACCTGCCCACTCCAGAGACCACAACAACAACAGTACGACCTGCCCACCCAAGAGACCACAACAACAACAGTACGACCTGCCCACTCCAGAGACCACAACAACAACAGTACGACCTGCCCACCCTAGAGACCAAAACAACAACACTACGACCTGCCCACCCCAGAGACCAAAACAACAACACTACGACCTGCCCACCCCAGAGACCACAACAACAACACTACGACCTGCCCACCCCAGAGACCAAAACAACAACACTACGACCTGCCCACCCCAGAGACCACAACAACAACACTACGACCTGCCCACTCCAGAGACCACAACAACAACATCTGATAAACATGTAAGGAGAATGACTTGGGCATCAAGGTTCCATCAAGTATGGTGGAGCTAGGACAGGACAGTACAGTACAGTGAGTGCATACAAACCCTGCGGGCCGCGGGATCAAATCAAACTTGATCACAGAACAGCGGCAGGCTGAAGGATGAAACGTCCCTTCATGGGTCTGAGAGGGCAGGTGTGGTATCGAAAATAACGATGCTAATTAACTGTTTAGATACTACACAGGCAGCACATGGAGCAGGTTTATCGGGCACCTCAAAGGGTCTTCCGTCTGGGGCTGTAGGACTGCACCTCCTTCTCTCTGCCGAGCCCCGCAGACGTCCTGCTCTGAGAATCTGATCGCACGGTCAGCTTTGAAACCTGAGAAACCAACTCTAAAAGGTTGTGTCCCTAATGGCACTGTGTTCCCTACATAATGGGCCCTGGTTGAAAGCAGTGCACTATGTAGGGAAAGGGGTGCCATTAGGGACACACCTCATAGGCTAGGCCAGGCACTCGCTTGCTTGCTTTCACAAGAAAATGGGGTACTTAAATCAAAAAGGTAATTTTCTGCCAAACTTCTTTCAGAAATACCTCTCTGTCTCACTGTAAAGTGTGTACTGTAGGAAAAGTTCCACAGTGTGTTATTGGGAGTATACAAAGTACCATTAACTGGCTATGTCATTGAAAAGGCAGAGAGGTCTCAAACACAATATAATCCTGATGAAGTGATAAGTATGGATTGATATCTGTGTCCCTGTTCAGTATGGTGATATCTGTGTCCCTGTTCAGTATGGTGATATCTGTGTCCCTGTTCAGTATGGTGATATCTGTGTCCCTGTTCAGTATGGTGATATCTGTGTCCCTGTTCAGTATGGTGATATCTGTGTCCCTATTCAGTATGGTGATATCTGTGTCCCTATTCAGTATGGTGATATCTGTGTCCCTATTCAGTATGGGGTGATATCTGTGTCCCTATTCAGTATGGGCTGATATCTGTGTCCCTGTTCAGTATGGGCTGATATCTGTGTCCCTGTTCAGTATGGTGATATCTGTGTCCCTGTTCAGTATGGTGATATCTGTGTCCCTGTTCAGTATGGGCTGATATCTGTGTCCCTGTTCAGTATGGTGATATCTGTGTCCCTGTTCAGTATGGGGTGATATCTGTGTCCCTGTTCAGTATGGTGATATCTGTGTCCCTGTTCAGTATGGTGATATCTGTGTCCCTGTTCAGTATGGTGATATCTGTGTCCCTGTTTAGTATGGTGATATCTGTGTCCCTGTTCAGTATGGTGATATCTGTGTCCCTATTCAGTATGGTGATATCTGTGTCCCTATTCAGTATGGGCTGATATCTGTGTCCCTATTCAGTATGGCTGATATCTGTGTCCCTGTTCAGTATGGTGATATCTGTGTCCCTGTTCAGTATGGGCTGATATCTGTGTCCCTGTTCAGTATGGTGATATCTGTGTCCCTGTTCAGTATGGTGATATCTGTGTCCCTGTTCAGTATGGTGATATCTGTGTCCCTATTCAGTATGGGCTGATATCTGTGTCCCTATTCAGTATGGGCTGAAATCTGTGTCCCTGTTCAGTATGGTGATATCTGTGTCCCTGTTCAGTATGGTGATATCTGTGTCCCTGTTCAGTATGGGCTGATATCTGTGTCCCTGTTCAGTATGGTGATATCTGTGTCCCTGTTCAGTATGGTGATATCTGTGTCCCTGTTCAGTATGGTGATATCTGTGTCCCTGTTCAGTATGGGCTGATATCTGTGTCCCTGTTCAGTATGGTGATATCTGTGTCCCTGTTCAGTATGGTGATATCTGTGTCCCTGTTCAGTATGGGCTGATATCTGTGTCCCTGTTCAGTATGGTGATATCTGTGTCCCTATTCAGTATGGTGATATCTGTGTCCCTGTTCAGTATGGTGATATCTGTGTCCCTGTTCAGTATGGTGATACCTGTGTCCCTGTTCAGTATGGTGATATCTGTGTCCCTGTTCAGTATGGTGATATCTGTGTCCCTGTTCAGTATGGTGATATCTGTGTCCCCTGTTCAGTATGGTGATATCTGTGTCCCTGTTCAGTATGGTGATATCTGTGTCCCTATTCAGTATGGTGATATCTGTGTCCCTGTTCAGTATGGGCTGATATCTGTGTCCCTATTCAGTATGGTGATATCTGTGTCCCTGTTCAGTATGGTGATATCTGTGTCCCTATTCAGTATGGTGATATCTGTGTCCCTGTTCAGTATGGTGATATCTGTGTCCCTATTCAGTATGGTGATATCTGTGTCCCTGTTCAGTATGGGCTGATATCTGTGTCCCTGTTCAGTATGGGGTGATATCTGTGTCCCTGTTCAGTATGGGCTGATATCTGTGTCCCTGTTCAGTATGGTGATATCTGTGTCCCTATTCAGTATGGGCTGATATCTGTGTCCCTGTTCAGTATGGTGATATCTGTGTCCCTGTTCAGTATAGTGATATCTGTGTCCCTATTCAGTATGGTGATATCTGTGTCCCTATTCAGTATGGGCTGATATCTGTGTCCCTGTTCAGTATGGGCTGATATCTGTGTCCCTATTCAGTATGAGCTGATATCTGTGTCCCTGTTCAGTATGGGCTGATATCTGTGTCCCTGTTCAGTATGGGCTGATATCTGTGTCCCTATTCAGTATGGTGATATCTGTGTCCCTGTTCAGTATGGTGATATCTGTGTCCCTGTTCAGTATGGTGATATCTGTGTCCCTGTTCAGTATGGTGATATCTGTGTCCCTGTTTAGTATAGTGATATCTGTGTCCCTATTCAGTATGGGGTGATATCTGTGTCCCTGTTCAGTATGGGCTGATATCTGTGTCCCTGTTCAGTATGGTGATATCTGTGTCCCTGTTCAGTATGGGGTGATATCTGTGTCCCTGTTCAGTATGGGGTGATATCTGTGTCCCTGTTCAGTATGGGGTGATATCTGTGTCCCTGTTCAGTATGGGCTGATATCTGTGTCCCTGTTTAGTATAGTGATATCTGTGTCCCTATTCAGTATGGTTAGGTGGAGGTCATGGGGGATAACAGACAGTAAGTAGAACACATCTTATATAAGCCACACTATAATTCCTGTTTCCATCACGCCAGTACATAGTACACAGTGAACTAATCGTTTAATGGAGGGGTCGACCAACCAACCAATCTCTAGCTGGGCATGTGTGTGTGACACAACATGTTTCCATAACGCCTGTACAGGATGCAGCCTCCACAAATCATTTAATGGAGAGATGGCAGCGACAGACCAATCTCTAGATGGGTAGGAGTTAGCTCCACACTAAAGGTCAAAACAGTAGCTGGCCTCAGAACATTAAAAGTGATTTTTCCCCTTTTAGAGACGTAGCGTAGCCGCTGATGGGTAGGAGTTAGCTAGCATGCTACGTAGCGTAGCCGCTGATGGGTAGGAGTTAGCTAGCATGCTACGTAGCGTAGCCGGCAGACGCTCCATTCTTCCTTTTCCTCACACCATAAAATTAAAAAAAGAAACCGGCATGTGGTAAGTCTTGTGGTAAGCCTTGTGGTAAGCATGTGGTAAGCCTTGTGGTAAGCATGTGGTAAGCCTTGTGGTAAGCATGTGGTAAGCATGTGGTAAGCCTTGTGGTAAACATGTGGTAAGCCTTGTGGTAAGCATGTGGTAAGCCTTGTGGTAAGCCTTGTGGTAAGCATGTGGTAAGAATGTTGTAAGAATGTGGTAAGCCTTGTGGTAAGCCTTGTGGTAAGCCTTGTGGTAAGCATGTGGTAAGCCTTGTGGTAAGCCTTGTGGTAAGCCTTGTGGTAAGAATGTGGTAAGCCTTGTGGTAAGCATGTGGTAAGCCTTGTGGTAAGCATGTGGTAAGCCTTGTGGTAAGCATGTGGTAAGCCTTGCCACAAAGCTGGAACAAATTCTGCCCCAACTGCAGTAGCTAATCAACCGGTCACAATGTATAGGAGAGAAGAACACTTAAAGCCACAATCTGGAGTTTGTGTTTCAACCCAATGGCTCTCAATCTCAACACACGAGACGACTGGGTGGCTTTAAAAGGCACAATCTCTGATGTTTCATTTGAGAGTGGCTACATTTCTCCAGCCCAGTCTCTCAGCTTAGCTGTCGGCAGCTGTGGCTGGAGAAATGTAACCACACTTGAATGAAATATCACAGACTTTGCCTTTAAAGCCACCCATCTCGTCTCATGTGTTGAGAGTTTCCGTCCAACGTTGAGGAGACATGTTGGTGTTATTACACCCACAGCTTGGTTGGGAGACAGGCAGATACCATGTGGCTTCGCAACTTAACACTGTCATACCGGAAAACACACCACATGAGAAGCAGCGTCTGTCATACTGGAAAACACACCACATGAGAAGCAGCATCTGTCAGTCCCAAATGGTACACTATCCCTATTTAGTGCACTAGTTTTGCCATGACCCTGGTCAAAAGTAGTGCACAATGTAGAAGATAGGGTGCCACTTGAGACACGGTGTGGCTTAGCGACTTAACTCGTGTACAGTACAGCACCATCAATCCCAGCAGGCAACACAAACACACCCTCTGGCTCCGCGCTATGCAGGTCCAGACCAGGTCCTCCACGGTTCTTCCCCCGCCACAGAGCTCCTCTCCCAGGGTATATCCTCTCACCGTCTCCCCCTACCCTGGACCCTGATGTCAACTGCATCATTGCTACCAGGCTTTGATGAGACCAGCTGGCATGGCTTTGTTTCTTAAATAAAGGGCACCTGCATCTAACACACACACACACACACACACACACACACACAGTGTTTTTCCCTTCTCCAATAATAATAATATGCCATTTAGCAGACGCTTTTATCCAAAGCGACTTACAGTCATGCGTGCATACATTTTTGTGTATGGGTGGTCCCGGGGATCGAACCCACTACCTTGGCGTTACAAGCGCCGTGCTCTACCAGCTGAGCTACAGAGGACCACAGACATAATAGGTCTGTGACCGGTCAATGTTATGGCCGGATCGGGGAGGGAGGGGTGGGGGTCTGTGACTGGTCAATGTTGGGAGGATGTGTGTGAGAGAGATGGGTTTGCTGTTGGATGCAGGTGCCTTTATTTGTGTGTGTGGATTGGGTGCCGATATCTGAGAAGAACCAAAATAGAGGTGGAATCAGTCCTGAGGCAGCTGGACTTAACCATCATGCAACACTGCACAAATCAGATGAGATGCGAGCAACACCATTGAAATCACGCTGCCAGTTTACATCACCTTCATCCACACCCATAGCGTGTAAATATTGGTTCACAGAACACTTGACAATGTCGCCACCTAGTGTCTATTGAGGTACATGCGGTCTGTAAAGGGACAGTCTGGCAGTAGCCATTCCATGCATGGAGTGATGATGAGAATGTGTATGTTACAGATTCAACATTAAAAGTGCTCAAATACAGTCGTGGTCAAAAGTTTGCCATGAAAATGAACTTTTCCACTGCACATTTCCACTGCATGTCAGCCCTGCCACAAAAGGACCAGCTGCCATCATGTCAGTGATTCTCTCGTTAACACAGGTGAGAGTGTTGACGAGGACAAGGCTGGAGATCACTCTGTCATGCTGATTGAGTTAGAATAACAGACTGGAAGCTTTAAAAGGAGGGTGGTGCTTGAAATCATTGTTCTTCCTCTGTTAACCATGGTTACCTGCAAGGAAACACGTGTCGTCATCATTGCTTTGCACAAAAAGGGCAGGATATGGCTGCTAGTAAGATTGCACCTAAATCAAGCATTTATCGGATCATCAAGAACTTCAAGGAGAGAGGTTAAATTGTTGTGAAGGTGTCAGGGCGCCCAAGGCAGTCCAGCAAGCGCCAGGACCGTCTCCTAAAGTTGATTCAGCAGCGGGATCGGGGCACCACCAGTGCAGAGCTTGCTCAGGAATGGCAGCAGGCAGGTGTGAGTGCATGTGGACACACAGTGAGGCGAAGACTTTTGGAGGATGGCCTGGTGTCAAGAAGGGCAGCAAAGAAGCCACTTCTCTCCAGGAAAAACATCAGGGACAGACTGATATTCTGCAAAAGGTTCAGGGATTGGACTGCTGAGGACTGGGGTAAAGTCATTTTCTCTGATGAATTCCCTTTCCGATTGTTTGGGGTATCCGGAAAACACCTTGTCCGGAGAAGACAAGGTGAGCGCTACCATCAGTCCTGTGTCATGCCAACAGTAAAGCATCCTGAGACCATTCATGTGTGGGGTTGCTTCTCAGCCAAGGGAGTGGGCTCACTCACAACTTTGCCTAAGAACACAGCCATGAATAAAGAATGGTACCAACACATCCTCCGAGAGCAACTTCTCCCAACCATCCAAGAACAGTTTGGTGACGACCAATGCCTTTTCCAGCATGATGGAGCACCTTGCCATAAGGCAAAAGTGATAACTAAGTGGCTCGGGGAACAAAACATCGACATTTTGGGTCCATGGCCAGGAAACTCCCCAGACCTTAATCCCATTGAGAACTTGTGGTCGATCCTCAAGAGGTGGGTGGACAAACAAAAACCCACAAATTCTGACAAACTCCAAGCATTGATTATGCAAGAATGGGCTGCCATCAGTCAGGATGTGGCCCAGAAGTTAATTGACAGCATGCCAGGGCGGATTGCAGAGGTCTTGAAAAAGAAGGGTCAACACTGCAAATTGACTCTTTGCATAAACTTAATGTAATTGTCAATAAAAGCCTTTGACACTTATGGAATGCTTGTAATTATACTTCAGTATACCATAGTAACATCTGACAAAAATATCTCATAACACTGAAGCAGCGAACTTTGTGAAGACCAATACTTGTGTCATTCTCAAAACTTTTGACCACGACTGTACTTTAGGAAACCATTCTTTATTTCAACAGAGACACATCACATCTATTTAACAAACAGGTACATACTGTATGTTTACAGAAAATCATGGACTGTTATACAAAACTATAATCAGTTATGTGTTTCTATAAAAAAAAACTAATACTTCATAGATATAGGTAGTATAAAATGACCTTAGAAAAATACTCTACCCTTCATTAATGTGACACGATAATGTACCCATCTTCTTTTACATCATCAATTGATCATTTTGCAATCAATCAGTATTTGTAAAAAACATTTATCCAAGATATTTGTGCATTCTTTCAAAGATGATTAAAAAACCAGTTTCTGTTTTAACGACAAAGAACAGCAAAAACAAAAACAGTAAAGCTCAACGGATAGGCTACATATTGAAAACTGATATGTTACATGTCTTTGTGGTAGTTTTAGTAATGCTTTGATGCAACTGAAACCTTAAAAAATGACAAGTTTGCTTTTTGACAGCTAAATCTCAATTTTCCCCACTTGTTTTTGAGAAAATTACACCAAACCAGCGATTCACTTCCTCATCCTTGTTGTGCAGTACGGGGGCTCAGAAAAAAAAATAAAAAATGCGCCAAAAACACCCAAATACGTCCTTTTAGAAATCGTTAGATGTTGTACAGATGACATTGTGTCATTCCGAACTTTATCCGCCATTTTGTGCAACTAGAGCAGTTTCCCCCATCCAGCTGTTCCATTCATGCTGCTAGAATGGACTGCTAGAGGTGTTGCTTCAGTCGCCTCAAAATGAAATATAATGTTGCGGATGAAGTTCGGAATGACACAATTTCATCTGTACAACATCTAGTGATTTCTAAAAGGACATATTTGGGTGTTTTTGGCGCATTGGTTTGTTTTTTCAGAGCCCCCGTACTGCACAACGAGGATGAGGCAGTGAATCGCTGGTTGGGGGAAGTCAAATGTTTTATTTAAAAAACAAAAATCACAAAAAGTGTCTAGAACCTCAAAACTTTAGATTTGTTCTTAAAAAAGCTAAATTGTACTTTAAGAGAAAGAAAAAACATAGCTGGTGTTTAATTGAATATTGTAGATGTATATGTACTGAGTTTACCAAAAATTAGGAACACCTTCCTAATATTGAGTTGCACCCCCCTTTTGTCCTCAGAACAGCCTCAATTCGTCGGGGCATGGACTCTACAAGGTGTCGAAAGCGTTCCACAGGGATGCTGGCCCATGTTGACTCCAATGCTTCCCACAGTTGTCTCAAGTTGGCTGGATGTCCTTTGGGTGGTGGACCATTCTTGAAACACACGGGAAACTGTTGAGCGTGAAAAACCCAGCAGCGTTGCAGTTCTTGACACAAACCGGTGCGCCTGGCACCTAGTACCATACCCTGTTCAAAAGGCACTTAAATATTTTGTCTTGCCCATTCACCCTCTGAATGGCACACAGACACAATCCATGTCTCAGTTGTCTCAAGGCTTAAACATCCTTCTTTAACCTGTCTCCTCCCCTTCATCTACACTGATTGAAGTGGATTTAAATAGTGACATCAATAAGGGATCATAGCTTTCACCTGGTCAGTCTATGTCATGGAAGTGTCCTTAATGTGTTGTATCCTCAGTGTCTACTGTACAACGGCAGTATTATTTGTGCTAATTTTTGGACAGTAAAAATGTAATTGATTAGATATGACATTATAAATAATACAGAAATAATATTTGTTGTTGCGTAAATAGTGGATGTCTTATTGGACAGTGTTAAAGGTGAAGTGGTCATAAACACTTCCTGATTGTGCTCCTCCCCTAAACTTCACCTTCTACAGGGCGGGAGATGCTGGTGATTTACTGTGTCTGTGTGTGTGTCTGTCTGTGTGTGTGTGTGTGTGTGTGTGTCCAGCAGATCGTCCGTCTCTAAAACCTGCTTCCTTTGAGGACTGCGGAGGCAGGGGGGTTCCCATCCTCGGGATCTGAAGGGACCTGTCATCAAAACAATCAGTCAATCACGTTACAGCTTTAAGACGATCCTGATTAGGGTTGCAAAGTTCTGGTAACTTTCTCAACATTTCCAGGTTTTCCAGAAATCCTGCTTATTCCCTTCTGATTCCAGGAATCTTACAACCAGGATTTCTGGAAACATAATTGTTTTGGGAAACCGGAATTTTGCAACCCTAAACCTGATGCAAACAATATTACAAGAACAAGCAGACCAACTGTGAGTATCCATGGCAACATAATGAAAAAATAACTAAAGGCACAAATAAACATAATACGCTACATAAATACAAGGATATACACTGAGTGCACAAAACATTAGGAACACCTGCTCTTTCCATGACATACCAGGGGTATTCAACTCTTACCATAAGAGGTACGGAGCCTGCTGGTTTCATGTCCTACCTAATAATTAATTGCACCCACCTGTTGTCTCAGGTCTAAGTCAGTCCCTGATTAGAGGGGAACAATTAAGAAATGCAATGGAACTGGCTTTGAGGTCCAGAGTTGAGTTTGAGGGACAGACTGACCAGGTGAATCCAGGTGAAAGCTATGATCCCTTATTAATGTCACCTGTTAAACCCACTTCAATCAGTGTAGATGAAGGGGAGGAGACAGGTTAAAGAAGGATTTTTAAGCCTTGAGACAATTGAGACATGGATTGTGTATGTGTGCCATTCAGAGGGTGAATGGGCAAGACAAAATATTTAACTGCCTTTGAACGGGGGTATGGTAGTAGGTGCCAGGCGCACCGGTTTGAGTGCGTCGAGAACTGCAACTTGATAACTGTGGGAAGCATTGGAGTCAACATGTGCCAGCATCCCTGTGGAACGCTTTTGACAACTCGTAGAGTCCATGCCCCCGACAAACAGGTTGTTATGAGGGCAAAAAGGGGTTGCAACTCAATATTAGGAAGGTGTTCTTAATGTTTGGTACACTCAGTGTAATAAAGAAAAACACTACAAACATCAGTTATCACATACATCTTAATATACCCAGAAATAATCCACACAGGTGGAAAAGATATCCAGAAGCTGTGGAATCTGGTGGAAAGTGAAGACAGAAGGAGAAGAGGATCGAGATGCGAGGGGTGAAAGGTCAGGGAAAAGCTTCCCACCACTTAGATCATCTGAAGTCCATTTTAGCCAATAAGACTAAACGAAAGATGATCTTAGTAATAAAAAAGCTTTCCAGGAAATCTCAACCCCTGGTCAAAAGTGAAAGCGGTACAGATAGAGCGAATCCTATCTTCCATGCACTAATGTCAAACGGGGAGACTCAATTCTAATCCGATTTAAGCAGAAGTTAGGATTCACCCCCTTAGAGAATAATGGACAGACAGCGTGTGGACAGAGAAGCGTGTGGTGATTGTTGGTTCGATTGGCCGTGCCCCTACCTTGGCCCGTCTGAGGTTCGAGCTAAGAGCGTAGGGGTTAGGGGTTAGTGATCAAGCCTGAGAAGAATCAGAAGGGCTGTCCGGTCTCTTGATTAGAGCCGTGGCACCGTAGTCCTGCTGCTGCCCGTCCGTCTGGAACATACAGCCTTTTTTATTGACCTTTATTTACCATCAGGGGTTAATAAAGTACTATGTTATCATCTCTGTCGGGAAGAAAACCTTGTGTCTTTTCAGGAAAAGGAAAAGAAAATCCATGTTTGACCATTAATGAACATAGATTTATGAAACTTCAGAAGTTATCTTGAATACTTTTACTTGGTCCTAGACTAGAGTCATGAAATGTTCAGATTACATTGCGTTGAGTTACTACTTTCAATACATTGAAACCATTTTTTTAAAAGGGGCCAAAATGGAGATACAAGGTTTTCTTCAGACAGCGACGTTATCTTCATTTACCAGGTTTGTCTGTTGACGTCAAAACACCTATTTTTAAAAAGGGAGATCTGGCTGTCAAAAGACTACATCCCAAATGGCATGCTAGTCTGAGGTCTGGGAGCACATGGGGGCAAAGGTCGAAAATGACGCGTTCTTCAACCCCTCAATCAGCCCAAGGTCTTGTCAATCGCATCACTGCTCTAGCTCATGGCTAACGCTATCAACTATCTGACTATAATATATCTGTCTATAATATATTTACATTTACGTCATTTAGCAGACGCTCTTATCCAGAGCGACTTACAAATTGGTGCATTCAACTTATGATAGCCAGTGGGACAAACACTTTATTTTTATTAAATGTTTTATGGGGGGTGGGGGAAGAAGGATTACTTTTATACTATTCCAGGTATTCCTTAAAGAGGTAGGGTTTCAAGTGTCTCCGGAAGGATATCTCTCCTCTCTGCACAGGCCATACAAACGCTTCACACGGCGTGGCTGCTGCCACTCTAATCTGGTAGCGACCCACGTGGAGTTCCAGGTCTCCGGTAGCCTCTGGAACTGCCGTTCTGCGGCCAACAAGGCAGAGTTAATCTCAGCCTATGCCAACCTCCAGTCCCTCGACTTCTTGGCGCTGACGGAAACATGGATTATCACAGAGAACACTGCTACTCCTACTGCTCTTTCCTCGTCTGATCATGTGTTCTCGCACACCCCGAGAGCATCTGGTCATCGCGGCGGTGGCACAGGAATCCTCATCTCTCCTAAGTGGACATTCTCTCTTTTCCCCCTGACCCATCTGTCTATCTCCTCATTTGAATTCCATGCTGTCACAGTCACTAGCCCATTCAAGCTTAACATCCTTGTCATTTATCGCCCTCCAGGTTCCCTTGGAGAGTTCATCAATGAGCTTGACGCCTTGATAAGTTCCTTTCCTGAGGATGGCTCACCCCTCACAGTTCTGGGTGACTTTAACCTCCCTACGTCTGCCTTTGACTCATTTCTCTCTGCCTCCTTCTTTCCACTCCTCTCCTCTTTTGACCTCACCCTCTCACCGTCCCCCCCCTACTCACAAGGCAGGCAATACGCTTGACCTCATCTTTACTAGATGCTGTTCTTCTACTAATCTCACTGCAACTCCCCTCCAAGTCTCCGACCACTACTTTGTATCCTTTTCTCTCTCGCTCTCCTCCAACACTACTCACTCTGCCCCTACTCAGATGGTAATGTGCCGTCGCAACCTTCGCTCTCTCTCTCCCGCTACTCTCTCCTCTTCCATCCTATCATCTCTTCCCTCTGCTAAATCCTTCTCCCTCCAATCTCCTGATTCTGCCTGCTCAACCCTCCTCTCCTCCCTCTCTGAATCTTTTGACTCTCTTGTGTGTCGTCTGCGTAGCAATGATAGGAGAGGCCATGTTAGGATATGACAGAGCCAAGTGACTTGGTGTATAGAGAGAATAGGAGAGGGCCTAGAACTGAGCCGGCTCGGTCCTCCCCTCCTGCTCCGTGGCTTGATGACTCATTGCGAGCTCACAGAACAGGGCTCCGGGCAGCCGAGCGGAAATGGAAGAAAACTCGACTCCCTGCGGACCTGGCATCTTTCCACTCCCTCCTCTCTACATTCTCTTCCTCCGTTTCTGCTGCTAAAGCCACTTTCTACCACTCTAAATCTCAAGCCTCTGCCTCTAACCCTAGGAAGCTCTTTGCCACCTTCTCCTCCCTGCTGTATCCTCCTCCTCCTCCCCCTCCCTCCTCCCTCTCTGTGGATTTTGAAAAGAAGGTTGACGACATCCGATCCTCATTTATTAAGTCAAATGACACCGCTGGTCCTGCTCACACTGCCCTACCCTATGCTTTGACTTCTTTCTCCCCTCTCTCTCCAGATACGGCCGGCCGCCCAACAACCTGCCCGCTTGACCCGATCCCCTCCTCTCTTCTCCAGACCATTTCCGGAGACCTTCTCCCTTACCTCACCTCGCTCATCAACTCATCCTTCTCCGCTGGCTATGTCCCTTCCATCTTCAAGAAAGCGAGAGTTGCACCCCTCCTCAAAAAACCTACACTCGATCCCTCCGATGTCAACAACTACGACCCTACCTTACACAGGAAGCGGCACAGGTCCTAATCTAGGCACTTGTCATCTCCCGTCTGGATTACTGCAACTCGCTGTTGGCTGGGTTCAGTGCCTGTGCCATTAAACCCCTACAACTCATCCAGAATGCCGCAGCCCGTCTGGTGTTCAACCTTCCCAAGTTCTCTCACGTCATCCCGCTCCTCCGCACACTCCACTGGCTTCCAGTTGAAGCTCGCATCTGCTACAAGCCCATGGTGCTTGCCTACGGAGCTGTGAGGGGAACTGCACCTCCTTACCTTCAGGCTCTGATCAGTCCCTACACCCAAACGAGGGCATTGCGTTCTTCCACCTCTGACCTGCTGGCCCCCCTACCTCTGCGGAAGCACAGTTCCCGCTCAGCCCGGTCAAAACTGTTCGCTGCTCTGGCACCCCAATGGTGGAACAAGCTCCCCCACGACGCCAGGACAGCGGAGTCACTGACCACCTTCCGGAGACACTTGAAACCCCACCTCTTTAAGGAATACCTGGAATAGGATAAAAGTAATCCTTCTACCCCCCCCCCCCCACCCAAAATAAATAAATAATAATAATAATAATAAACACATAAAAATAAATAAACAAAAATAAAAATAAAACAACTATATATATATATAAAACAAATAAATTAAAAACACTAAAAAATAAATGTTTTTAACATTTGAAAGAAATTTACAAAATATAATAATAATAAAAAAATACAAAATAAAATGGTAAAGTGGTTGTCCCACTGGTTATCGTAAGGTGAATGCACCAATTTGTAAATCGCTCTGGATTAGAGCGTCTGCGAAATGACGTAAATGTAAATGTGATAATGTTTCCATATCTTACACTACTCATCTCATATGTATATACTGCATTCTATTCTATAATATTATACTGTATCTTAGTCCATGCCGCTCTGTCATTGCTTGTCCATATATGTATATATTCTTAAATCCCATTCCTTACTAGTTTTGTGTGTATTGGGTATATGTTGTGAAATTGTTAGATATTACTTGTTAGATATTACTGCACTGTCGGAGCTAGAAGCACAAGCATTTCGCTACACCTGCTATAACATCTGCTAAACACGTGTATGTGACAAATAAAATGTGATTTGATTTGTTCTAAAACTTTTGACCGGTAGTGTAATGTGATATTTCAGGTGTTTATTTGTTAAACATTTGCAAAAATGTATAAAAACCTGTTTTTGCTTTGTCATTATGGGGTATTGTGTGTAGATTGGTGAGGGGAAAAAACGATTTAATCCATTTTAGAATAAGGCTGTAACGTAACAAAATGTGGAAAATGTCAAGGGGTCTGAATACTTTCCGAAGGCGCTGTTCATAGAATCTCTTTCTTGCTTTCCCGGACTTCCCCTTCCTGACCTTACTTCCTTCTTTCGCTTTCACTTCCCCTTCTTGACCTTACTTCCTGTCTTTAGCTTTCACTTCCCCTTCCTGACCTTACTTCCTGTCTTTAGCTTTCACTTCCCCTTCCTGACCTTACTTCCTGTCTTCAGCTTTCACTTCCCCTTCCTGACCTTACTTCCTGTCTTTAGCTTTCACTTCCCCTTCCTGAACTTACTTCCTGTCTTTAGCTTTCACTTCCCCTTCCTGACCTTACTTCCTGTCTTTCGTCTTCCGCTCACAGCAATGTTACCAGAGGTGAGACAAGCATGTGATGATACGATGCAATAGATACAGTCTCAATACAATGGTCAAAAATAATAATGGCAACTAATGATTTCAGTCAATGGATGTTAATGTACAATGGAAATGGCATCGGTCTGTATGATGAACTATTTCTCCTGTAAGTCAGAAGTCATCAAATTTGACCTCACTAAACCTATATTTGTATTGTTTTCTAAGTTGTATCGTGCCTGTCTGTTACGTATATATATGGTAAGGTATTATTAACAGACAGACAGAGACAACAGAGGACATCAGACAGACAGACAGAGACAACAGAGGACATCAGACAGACAGACAGAGACAACAGAGGACATCAGACAGACAGAGGACATCAGACAGACAGACAGAGACAACAGAGGACATCAGACAGACAGACAGAGACAACAGAGGACATCAGACAGACAGACAGAGACAACAGAGGACATCAGACAGACAGACAGAGACAACAGAGGACATCAGACAGACAGACAGAGACAACAGAGGACATCAGACAGACAGAGACAGCAAAAGACTGTTAGGTGACTTTGGGAGCATACTGCACACCAGAAATACACAGCTACATGGATACGGATTTCTCTCTCTCACACACACACACACACACACACACACACACACACACAGCCCTAATCCCCCCCTTCACCCATACTTACAGCTGCCGTGGCCAACTGGTTGGCCTTCTGTCTCTGCAGGTCTGACTTGATGAAGCCTGGAGAGAAGAAATACATTTCTTAGAAAGTGGACATACTGTACATGTTTACGGTTCGTGTAAGACCAGTGAGGTGTGTGGGAGCCATTTTGATGCCTGTCTCCAACAAATGACCTTTCAGCAGACCCCTCTATACCAATCCATGATCAGGTTTTCTACAGTTTAGGTCAGTGGTGTTAAACTCCTTCCATGGAGGGCTGTATGTCTGCTGTTTTGTTATTTCCTTTCAAATTTGAGTCAAATGAAGACCTAGACAACAAGGGGAGGGGGGTTTCTAACTAATCAGTGACCTAGACAACCAGGGGAGGGGGGTTTCTAACTAATCAGTGGCCTAGACAACCAGGGGAGGGGGGTTTCTAACTAATCAGTGACCTAGACAACCAGGGGAGGGGGGATTCTAACTAATCAGTGACCTAGACAACCAGGGGAGGGGGGATTCTAACTAATCAGTGACCTAGACAACCAGGGGACGGGGATTCTAACTAATCAGTGACCTAGACAACCAGGGGAGGGGGGATTCTAACTAATCAGTGACCTAGACAACCAGGGGAGGGGGGTTTCTAACTAATCAGTGGCCTAGACAACCAGGGGAGGGGGGTTTCTAACTAATCAGTGACCTAGACAACCAGGAGAGGGGGGTTTCTAACTAATCAGTGACCTAGACAACCAGGGGACGGGGGATTCTAACTAATCAGTGACCTAGACAACCAGGGGACGGGGGATTCTAACTAATCAGTGACCTAGACAACCAGGGGAGGAGGGTTTCACTAATCAGTGACCTAGACAACCAGGGGAGGGGGGTTTCTAACTAATCAGTGACCTAGACAACCAGGGGAGGGGGGATTCTAACTAATCAGTGACCTAGACAACCAGGGGAGGGGGGTTTAACTAATCAGTGACCTAGACAACCAGGGGAGGGGGTTTCTAACTAATCAGTGACCTAGACAACCAGGAGAGGGGGGTTTAACTAATTAGTGACCTAGACAACCAGGGGAGGGGGGTTTAACTAATCAGTGACCTAGACAACCAGGGGAGGGGGGGGGGGTTTAACTAATCAGTGACCTAGACAACCAGGGGAGGGGGGTTTAACTAATCAGTGACCTAGACAACCAGGGGAGGGGGGTTTAACTAATCAGTGACCTAGACAACCAGGGGAGGGGGGTTTCACTAATCAGTGACCTAGACAACCAGGAGAGGGGGGTTTCTAACTAATCAGTGACCTAGACAACCAGGGGACGGGGGATTCTAACTAATCAGTGACCTAGACAATCAGGGGAGGGGGGTTTCTAACTAATCAGTGGCCTAGACAACCAGAGGAGGGGGGTTTCTAACTAATCAGTGACCTAGACAACCAGGGGAGGGGTGTTTCTAACTAATCAGTGACCTAGACAACCAGGGGAGGGGGGTTTCTAACTAATCAGTGACCTAGACAACCAGGGGAGGGGGGTTTCTAACTAATCAGTGACCTAGACAACCAGGGGAGGGGGATTTAACTAATCAGTCACCTAGACAACCAGGGGAGGGGGGTTTAACTAATCAGTGACCTAGACAACCAGGAGAGGGGGGTTTCTAACTAATCAGTGACCTAGACAACCAGGAGAGGGGGGTTTCTAACTAATCAGTGACCTAGACAACCAGGGGAGGGGGGATTCTAACTAATCAGTGACCTAGACAACCAGGGGAGGGGGGTTTCTAACTAATCAGTGACATAGACAACCAGGGGAGGGGGGTTTCTAACTAATCAGTGACCTAGACAACCAGGGGAGGGGGGTTTCTAACTAATCAGTGGCCTAGACAACCAGGGAAGGGGGGTTTCTAACTAATCAGTGGCCTAGACAACCAGGGGAGGGGGGTTTCTAACTAATCAGTGACCTAGACAACCAGGGGAGGGGGGTTTCTAACTAATCAGTGACCTAAACAACCAGGGAAGGGGGGTTTCTAACTAATCAGTGACCAAGACAACCAGGGGAAGGGGGTTTCTAACTAATCAGTGACCTAGACAACCAGGGGAGGGGGGTTTAACTAATCAGTGACCTAGACAACCAGGGGAGGGGGGGTTTAACTAATCAGTCACCTAGACAACCAGGGGAGGGGGGTTTAACTAATCAGTCACCTAGACAACCAGGGGAGGGGGGTTTAACTAATCAGTGACCTAGACAACCAGGGGAGGGGGGTTTAACTAATCAGTGACCTAGACAACCAGGGGAGGGGGGTTTAACTAATCAGTGACCTAGACAACCAGGGGAGGGGGGCTTAACTAATCAGTGACCTAGACAACCAGGGGAAAGGGGTTTCTAACGAATCAGTGACCTAGACAACCAGGGGAAAGGGGTTTCTAACGAATCAGTGACCTAGACAACCAGGGGAGGGGGGTTTAACTAATCAGTGACCTAGACAACCAGGGGAGGGGGGTTTAACTAATCAGTCACCTAGACAACCAGGGGAGGGGGGTTTAACTAATCAGTCACCTAGACAACCATGGGAGGGGGGTTTAACTAATCAGTGACCTAGACAACCAGGGGAGGGGGGTTTAACTAATCAGTGACCTAGACAACCAGGGGAGGGGGGTTTCTAACTAATCAGTGACCTAGACAACCAGGAGAGGGGGGTTTCTAACTAATCAGTGACCTAGACAACCAGGGGACGGGGGATTCTAACTAATCAGTGGCCTAGACAACCAGGGGAGGGGGGTTTCTAACTAATCAGTGACCTAGACAACCAGGGGAGGGGGGTTTAACTAATCAGTGACCTAGACAACCAGGGGAGGGGGGTTTAACTAATCAGTGACCTAGACAACCAGGGGAGGGGGGTTTAACTAATCAGTGACCTAGACAACCAGGAGAGGGGGGTTTCTAACTAATCAGTGACCTAGACAACCAGGGGAGGGGGGTTTCTAACTAATCAGTGACCTAGACAACAGGGGAGGGGGGTTTCTAACTAATCAGTGACCTAGACAACCAGGGGAGGGGGGTTTCTAACTAATCAGTGACCTAGACAACCAGGGGAGGGGGGATTCTAACTAATCAGTGACCTAGACAACCAGGGGAGGGGGGTTTCTAACTAATCAGTGACCTAGACAACCAGGGGAGGGGGGTTTCTAACTAATCAGTGACCTAGACAACCAGGGGAGGGGGGTTTAACTAATCAGTGACCTAGACAACCAGGGGAGGGGGGTTTAACTAATCAGTGACCTAGACAACCAGGGGAGGGGGGTTTAACTAATCAGTGACCTAGACAACCAGGGGAGGGGGGTTTAACTCATCAGTGACCTAGACAACCAGGGGAGGGGGGTTTAACTAATCAGTCACCTAGACAACCAGGGGAGGGGGGTTTAACTAATCAGTGGCTTAGACAACCAGGGGAGGGGGGTTTCTAACTAATCAGTGACCTAGACAACCAGGGGAGGGGGGTTTCTAACTAATCAGTGACCTAGACAACCAGGGGAGGGGGGTTTCTAACTAATCAGGGACCTAGACAACCAGGGGAGGGGGGTTTCTAACTAATCAGTGGCCTAGACAACCAGGGGAGGGGGGTTTAACTAATCAGTGACCTAGACAACCAGGGGAGGGGGGTTTAACTAATCAGTGGCCTAGACAACCAGGGGAGGGGGGTTTAACTAATCAGTGGCCTAGACCACCAGGGGACGGGGGATTAACTAATCAGTGACCTAGACAACCAGGGGAGGGGGGTTTCTAACTAATCAGTGACCTAGACAACCAGGGGAGGGGGGTTTCTAACTAATCAGTGACCTAGACAACCAGGGGAGGGGGGATTCTAACTAATCAGTGACCTAGACAACCAGGGGAGGGGGGTTTCTAACTAATCAGTGGCCTAGACAACCAGGGGAGGGGGGTTTCTAACTAATCAGTGGCCTAGACAACCAGGGGAGGGGGGATTCTAACTAATCAGTGACCTAGACAACCAGGGGAGGGGGGTTTCTAACTAATCAGTGGCCTAGACAACCAGGGGAGGGGGGATTCTAACTAATCAGTGGCCTAGACAACCAGGGGAGGGGGATTCTAACTAATCAGTGGCCTAGACAACCAGGGGAGGGGGGATTCTAACTAATCAGTGACCTAGACAACCAGGGGAGGGGGAATTCTAACTAATCAGTGGCCTTAATTAATCAATAAAGAACAAGGGAGGAGTGAAAACCTGCAGACACTCGTCCCTCGAGGAGCTTGACACGTAGTCTAGGTGAATACATTTGTTACACTGGGGTCAAATGGCATGAAGGAATATTCCGTTGCAAAGACAGTAGGGTTCAGCTTCCACTAGGGGGCACTCTAACACAATGACAGACCATACAGTATCTTCCACTAGGGGGCACTCTAACACAATGACAGACCATACAGTATCTTCCACTAGGGGGCACTCTAACACAATGACAGACCATACAGTATATTCCACTAGGGGGCACTCTAACACAATGACAGACCATACAGTATGAATGGTGACCCACAGCTGTGCTGACCCACTTCATGAACATAATCATCTAGCCGCTCTCATGTAGGTGAACTTGGCCTTCAGCCCTGGTCTGCAGTAGCCATTATTTATGTATTTTTATCGAGTAACACAGTAGCCCTCTAGATTGGCCCTTAACCCTTCTAGTCACATCATTAACAGTCGGGTCAATAGTTGGGTCATCTAGAGTTCTCTCTCAGTCCTGGAGTTCAGTAGCCAACGTCTGCAACCCAAATGGCACCTTTTTCCCTATACAATGCACTACTTTTGACCAGAGTCCATATAGGCAGTGCACTACATAGGGAATAGGGTGCCATTTGGTACACAGTCAATATATTTTTTCTCTCTCTCTCTCTCTCCCCTCTTCTCTCTTCCCCCCCCCCCCCCCCCCCCACTGGGGAGAAAGTAGCAAGATAGCATGTGAGGTGCTGTGTATGTATCCTGCTACTGCTTGAAAACTTCAAATAATACAGTTAAGTTGTTACACAGTAACCACGACGACATAAACAAATTCTAAGAACTCAAGATTTTGTAGGAATACATTATTGCACCATAACAAAACCCATGTTCTATATCGTGGAGCGGAGGCCCATAGGGGAGCTCTGCTCCTAGTGGTTTACCCTCTGCCCTACGGCAGAAACAGCCTGAAGCAAAATTATGCACACACCTGTCAGCCAATGGGAGCACAGGTGCCCCTATATAAAAGGGACCCGTTCCCTCAATCTGCCTCCCATTATCTTCAGCGACTGGACTAGAATTGAAGAAGCCATAGAAGACTCAGGAAGATTTCGTCGTTGATATCCAGCCATCAACGTCTTCCAGTATGAGCACACCAGGGAAATTCCCACCCCCAAAAGCCCTTTTTAGGGCTCTATGTCGATGCACCGACATGGCAGCTACGGACCCCCACGACCTTTGTTTCGTGTGCTTGGGACCGCAGCATGCTAAGGACGGTCTCGGCAACCCTCCTAACTGCGCCTCCTGCGCCCTCCTTCCTATGAAGGAGAGGAAGCAGCGTTGGGCGTTCTTTAGAGAGGACGTCCCTCTAGAGGATGTATTGTCCACTCTCGCCTCTGCTTCAGAGGCGTCGACGGACAGTGCTGGCTCAGAGGACGACAAGGAGGGCGCAGAGATGGATATCCCAGTGGGACAATCCGGAGCTCTGGCGCCAGCTTTCAAGACCCCCTTTCCCTTGGAGAGCGCGAGGTCTGAAGGTTCCTTATACGATGACGACATGGGCTCTGTGAGATCAGAAGCCCTGTCCTTCGCGGCAGCCTCTCTGCGTTCGGACTTTCCCGAACTCATTGAGAAGGCGGCTAATCGACTGGAGATAGCGCTGCCCCCAGCTCCCCTTCCTGTGGAAGTGGACCTGATGGAAGGCGGCCCCTACTCCAAGCCAAGGAGGGCGGCTGAGCCTATGGCTCCAGCCATGCCTTCCCTTGGCAAATATGTCGAGGGCTCGTGGGGTTCACCTCTGGCGGCGCGTTCGCCAGCCAGAGCGTATATCCCATTCACCAGAGTGGCCGGTAATGAGTGGGCGGCTAAGGGAATCCCTAGGCTCGAAGGCGCCATGGCGGCGTACTTGGTGCCAGGTTCGAGTCCCTGGACAGCCTCCAAGAAGGCCACCCTGCCAGCACAAAGGGACAGGCTCACAGCACAGCTGGCTGAGAAGTCCTTCACGCTGGTAGCCCAGGGCGTGTCAGCGGCGAATAACATCGCCCTCCTCGCGGCCTCCCTATCCCGTCTCACAACGGGTAGGTCTGAGTTGACCGGCGCGGAAATCGAGGAGGCGTCCAGGATTTCCGGGGCCATCCTCCATCTGACGCAAGCTGTGGCAATTTGCGCAGGCAGGACCATGGCCACCTCGGTGGTCACAGAGCGTCACCTGTGGCTGTCCATGACGGCCATGAAGGAGACCGACAGAGCCTCCTTGCTCAACGCTCCCGTCTCCAGCGAGGGCCTATTTGGGGTCGCTGTGAAAGACGCAACAGAGCGTATCGCCAAATTGGATGAGGAGAGGAAGCACCTGGCCAAACATCTGCCATTGGCAATGAAGGCCAGCAGAGCCCCAGCTACTCCGTCCACCTCCAACGCCCCCAGTAGAGCTACAGGGAGGCGACGGGCCAGGCGACAGGCGTCCACCACAGGCAGCAAGAGAGCGGGTTCGGCCCCTCCAGCAGCGACAGTGGCAGCGACGGTCCCGCCGGCGAGGGAGGTCGTCGTCAAGCCGGCCTGGCAGCACCAGAAGGTCTCCCAAAAGAGGCGGCACCAATGACGAGGCGAGGGGGAGAGGACGGAAGACGGCTCGGCGCAAGACGCAATTGAGCCTACTGTTCCCCCCCACCCCACTGTTCAGGGCGTGGAGGGTGTGTTTTCTGGTTATGTGAATAAAGAGCTGGTTCTCACTGACATTGTCAAAGAAGGACATTTATTCCATAACGTACTACAGAACACTTCACGTTCTATGGTTTTCCCTCACCATCCTGAGTGTAGCTCAACCCACCAAGAGTGCGTAGTTGAGCGCATTCAGGAGAGGAAAAGGGAAAAGGTAGCAAGGCGCAGCCTTAGCTCACTTAATAAAGATCTTTTACTACAGACTCCTAGGAGTTCTGTAGTAAAGGTCTCACACAGCAGGCTGCTGTCTCTGTCCCAATGTGACATGAAGACGCAGCCGCTAGCCGGGAATGACGCCTTGCTGCAGGCTATAATGCCTCAGCCAGCGCAGATCAGACCCGTGCGACGTTCACGGAGAGCGGGAATACCAGAGTTACAAGTATAACCAAGGTATGGACGCCTCCGGTCTATTCAGAACGTAACAATGCCCATGGCTCTGAGCGCAGCTCACCACACATTGAGTGTGCTGTTGAGCAGCCGCATGAGACCAGTGAGGAGGTATTGTGGCACCACCGTGTGGTACCGGTCAGTGATCACACCTTTCAGACTCTGTTGAGTACTGTAATGGATGGGTCTCATGGCAAGCAGCAGTCTCAGTCAGACAATGACATGATGACGCAATTGCTATCCGGGGAGAGCGCTCTGTCTCAGGCCAATGCCTCAGCCAGTGCAGTTCAGAACCGTGCTGCGTTCACGGAGGGCCGGATTACTGGAGTTACGGTCGTAACTAACGTATCAAGGCCCCCGATTCACCCAGAACGAGCTGATGTTTCCTCTCCCTTTCGAGGGGGGCCCGCCTTGGGCTATTCCACCAACTCAGTGCTGGGGAATAGCGGCGGCGAGGGCCATAGAGGAATACAGGTCCTTCCTACTGAATGCACCACAGCTTCGTGCGCGCCCGCTTTCTCTGCATTGTTGGCAGTGGCGAAGAAGCTGTACCCTCTCACGCTGGCTAGAACAGACGTTGCAGAAGGGTTATGCCCTCCAATTCCACCGGACCCCACCCCCATTCAGGGGAGTGGTGGAGACGGTGATGAAAACGCCAGACAAAGTGGCCGCTCTGATGTCAGAGATTACGGAACTTTTGGCGAAGGAGGCGGTCACAGTAGTTCCCCGAGAGCAAAGGAACAAAGGGCTGTATTCGCCTTATTTCCTGGTGCCCAAAAAGACGGGGGGAGTGAGGCCGATTTTGGACTTACGCATTCTCAACGAGAGCATAACCAAACGGCCCTTCCGAATGCTGACGACAAAACGTCTACTGGAATGTGTCCAGAAGGGAGACTTTTGTACAAGCATAGACCTAAAGGACGCGTACTTTCATGTGCCGATACAATCGCGCCACAGAAAGTTTCTGCGGTTCGCCTTTCAAGGGGTGGCGTACGAGTTCACGAGGATGCCGTTCGGGTACGCCCTGGCACCTCGAACATTTTCCAAATGTGTGGAGGCGGCATTGGAGCCGCTGCGTCGTCAGGGGATAAGGATATTAGCCTACCTAGACGACCTGCTGGTTCTCGCCCCGTCAGCAGAGCTGGCGTTCACGCACACGACACAGACAGTGATTCATCTCACGCGTCTGGGGTTCGCTGTGAATTGGAAAAAGAGCGCACCCTGGCCCAGTCATCAGATTGTCTACCTGGGACTACAGCTAGACACTGTAATGATGAGGGCTCGAATTTCGGACCCTCGAAGGGCAGCATTGTTACTAGCCCTGAGGAAGTGTCGTCCGAATCACACAGTAACGGCGCTATCGATCATGTCACTTTTGGGTCTCATGTCGGCAGCCCACTCTGTGGTCCCGCTGGGGCTTCTGCACATGCGCAGAACACAGCGGTGGTTCGCCCAACTAAGACTAGACCCAGTGCGTCAACGTCATCGGTTGGTGGTGGTTCCTCTCTCGCTAAGAGCAGACCTGGACTATTGGAGGAACCCGAGCGTTCTCACGCACGGAGTCCCGATGGGCAAGGTGTCATCCTACATTCCAGTGTTTACAGATGCCTCTCTGACTGGATGGGGAGGGACATGTCAGTCTCAAGCGATAGGAGGTGCATGGCCTCAATCAGGTCGTCACATCAACCTCCTAGAGTTGGAAACGGTTCGACTGGTTTTGACCCACTTCGCGTCTACCCTTCGGGGTCGCGATGTGTTGGTCTGGTCAGACAACCGGACCACAGTGGCTCACATAAACCGTCAGGGAGGGGTCAGGTCTCCTGCCCTCCATCGGGCGGCAGTGGAATTGTGGCTGTGGGCTCACAAGCACCGTCGCTCGTTGAGAGCAGCGCACATTCCGGGCTACTTGAACGTAGGGGCAGACCTCATGTCAAGAGGGGGTCCTCGAGACGACGAGTGGTGTCTGCACCCGGACATTGTTCTACGAATATGGGAACAATTCGGGAGAGCCGAGGTGGACCTGTTCGCGTCACGTGTGAACGCGCAGTGTCTCCTATGGTTTTCCCTGAGGGAACAGGACGAACCACCACTGGGAAGAGACGCATTCGCGCACTACCCGTGGCCGAAAGTTCTTCTGTATGCATTCCCTCCGCTGTCTTGCATTCTCCCACTGCTAGCCAGGGTGAGGTCAGAGGAGCTGTCAGTGATACTGATAGCGCCCGATTGCCCGGGGGCTCCGTGGTTTGCGGAGATGAGTCAGATGTTGATTGCGCCACCTTGGCCAATTCCACATCGACGAGACGCGTTGACCCAGGCGGGAGGCTCGATAGGGCAGTGGCCCATAATCGGCCAACCACTGAAGGCTTGGTTCCTGAATGGGACAGGTTGAGGCGCCGTGGGTTATCTGATGCAGTTATCAGAACCATACAGGGCGCAAGAGCCAGTTCCACTTCTAGGGTGTATACCAGCAGATGGAATGTTTTCTCACGATGGTGTGACACACAGGACGTGGACCCCATGAGCTGTCAGGTAGAGAGTGTTCTCTCATTCCTGCAGTCTGTGTTTGATAAACAGAAATCGCCCTCCACCATTCGAGTGTTTGCAGCGGCAATTTCAGCTGGTCATGAAGGGTTTAACGGGAAAAACGTGTTCAGTCACCCATTAGTGAAACGTTTCTTATTGGGAACGCGACGGCTTAGGCCGATGCCTAGAGCTACGCTGCCCAAGTGGGATTTGGCTCTGGTTCTCGAAGCGCTATGTAAGTCGCCGTTCGAGCCATTGAATCAAATACCCCTCAAGATGCTGTCTATCAAGACGGCGCTGTTGCTCGCCTTGACTACTGCTAAGCGGGTCAGTGATTTGTGTGCACTGTCGACGAGACCCGACTGCCTTGCCATCAATGGCGATCTGAGCAGAGCGGTGTTACGTCCTAATCCGGCATTTGTGCCGAAGGTTATTAACAGTGCATATAGATCACAGATCGTGGAATTGTGGGCTTTTCATCCCCCTCCCCATGGGGAGAGGAGTGAGGAAAAGCTTCATTGTCTGTGCCCAGTACGCGCTTTGGCGTGTTACGTTGAGCGCACAGCAGCGGTTAGGTCATCGCCTCAGCTGTTTGTGTGTCACGGTGCGGCTGCATTAGGTAGACCACTTTCAAAACAGCGATTGTCTCATTGGCTTTGTGAAGGTATTGAGACGGCGTACGAGGCGGCGGGGCAACAACCGCCTCAGGGTATTAGAGCGCACTCCACTCGTGGAGTAGCAGCTTCTACTGCCCTCTTCAGAGGAACAGAGGTAGAGGATATTTGTAGAGCAGCGTCATGGTCGACACCGTCTCCTTTTATCCGTTTCTATCTGTTGGATATGTCTTCTAACTCTTTGGCTCGGTCTGTACTCAGCGTGGCTGAAGGGAGATCTTGAGAAAAAACAGAGAAAGAAAGCAGGATTGTGACCATGCTCATAAGTCCGCTTTTATTTGAAGAAACATATTATGGATGGACATGTTTTCTAACTCTTTAGTTCGGTCGGCATTCAGCAGAGCTGAAAGGCGATTTTGAGCTAGAAAGAGAGGACAAAGCAGGACCTTGGACAGGTTCCAATCAGGTCCGCTTTGGTTAGGAGAACTTGTTATATCAAGGATAAGCTTTTTAACTCTCAAGCTCGATTGCAATCAGCACAGCTGAAGGAGAATCTTGAGCTGGAGGAGAGAGAAGCAGGACGATAGACAGGTCTCTATCAGGTCCGCTTTGGATGAAAAGCATATCTGGTGGCATGTCTCCTGACTGACAGTGTCAGTATGGTAGAGACATGTATTGAGTGGACAGAATGTGAGGTCATCTATCTGATGGTTCAGTTTAGTATGACTGGTATATTTTGTTCCTGCCTACTAATCTCTGGGTTCCATTGAGTGAGTAAGGCGGTATATTGGACCCATAATGTAGAGTGACATTTTATGTCATTCCATTAGTGGACGATAGTGTTGTCTCAGAATATTGAGGCACGGCTATCTGCTAGTACAGATTAGCATGGCTTCTATTCTGATGATCTGCCCACTAGCCATTGGCATTGCCATTGAGCTAGATAGGGCGGGTCTATAACCGATGACGCGGTATATTGTGACGCCCGGATGGGGTTTTTAGTCACAGTACTGCGGGAATTGGTTGCAGCCATTGCTGGGCTTGATCTTTTTTCATTTTTTAATGGGAAGTGTTAGGCTCGGCAGGGAGTACATTTTGGAGCGTTTCGCTCCGCCTTAAACCACTAGGAGCAGAGCTCCCCTATGGGGCGGAGCTCCACGATATAGAACGACTAGTTACCGGAGTGTAACTCCAGTTCTATGAGTGGAGCGGAGCCCCATAGGACTTAAGGCCCTACCGACCCTCTCTAGTCTCGCTGAAGATAATATCTCGGGAGGCAGATTGAGGGAACGGGTCCCTTTATATAGGGGCACCTGTGCTCCCATTGGCTGACAGGTGTGTGCATAATTTTGCTTCAGGCTGTTTCTGCCGTAGGGCAGAGGGTAAACCACTAGGAGCAGAGCTCCCCTATGGGGCTCCGCTCCACTCATAGAACTGGAGTTACACTCCGGTAACTAGTCGTTAACTGAAGCAATAACTACGGACTCCACATAAACCTTTTTAACCCTAGGATGCACAGTAAACATGACCCGCCAAGAATGCATATGCCGGGTCAAAATGACCCGATAATGTAATACCTGTGTTTTATTTATATGGTTCTAAAATATTATCCATTTTGTGGAACATCATTATTTTGAGTGATGATTTGGACCTTTCAATTATTTTATTGTTTGAAATGTTTTTAGTCGCTCTTCAACAGTTTGATACACATTTCAAAGATAACATATTATGAAAATTCATAACGGCTATTGAAAATATTAGCATATTTTTCTTACAATCAATCTTAAAATCAAAGTTTCACATTCAACCTTTTAGTGTGAAGAACAAAATAAACCACCTTAAACGTGTTTTATAATATTTAAAAACATCTATTTGAAAATCCAAAGTTCATCATCAATATAAACGACAAAGCTAACAATTGTGAATTTAGAAAACATAAACATTTTAGTCATTTAGCAGACGCTCTTATCCAGAGCGAATTCACAGTTAGTGCATACATTTTATTTAATTTTTTCCATACTGGCCCCCCGTGGGAATCGAACCCACAACCCTGGCGTTGCAAGCGCCATGCTCTACCAACTGAGAGCCTGGATTCGAACCAGGATCTCTAGTGGCACAGCTAGCACTGTGATGCAGTGCCTTAGACCACTGCGCCAATCGGAAGGTGTGCATGGGTCATGCTTACTTATGCTCTCTTAGTCCATGCATTAGTCATAAACCACAAGCATGTGACTGCTCTTTGCAGACGGTTGTGTTGCGCTGAGAACACCAGCAGCTGACTTTTCTATCCTTTGCTCTTGGGCAGAGCTGGCACCTCTTCCTCTTCTTGGGCAGAGCTGGCACCTCTTCCTCTTCTTGGGCAGAGCTGGCACCTCTTCCTCTTCTTGGGCAGAGCTGGCACCTCTTCCTCTTCTTGGGCAGAGCTGGCACCTCTTCCTCTTCTTGGGCAGAGCTGGCACCTCTTCCTCTTCTTGGGCAGAGCTGGCACCTCTTCCTCTTCTTGGGCAGAGCTGGCACCTCTTCCTCTTCTTGGGCAGAGCTGGCACCTCTTCCTCTTCTTGGGCAGAGCTGGTACCTCTTCCTCTTCTTGGGCAGAGCTGGCACCTCTTCCTCTTCTTGGGCAGAGCTGGCACCTCTTCCTCTTCTTGGGCAGAGCTGGCACCTCTTCCTCTTCTTGGGCAGAGCTGGCACCTCTTCCTCTTCTTGGGCAGAGCTGGCACCTCTTCCTCTTCTTGGGCAGAGCTGGCACCTCTTCCTCTTCTTGGGCAGAGCTGGCACCTCTTCTGGCCCTGGCTGCTCTGAGTGGTGGTGGCACGGCTCTCTTTCATCACCCAACATCTTTCCATTGCCTCAGTTCTTCTGTGGAGATGAGAGAACCTTCCAGAAGGATAACCATCTCTGCAGCACTCCAACAATCAGGCCTTTATGGTAGAGTGGCCAGACGGAAGCCACTTCTCAGTAAAAAAAAGGCACATGACAGCCCCGCTTGGAGTTTGCCAAAAGGCACCTAAAGGACTCTCAGACCATGAGAAACAAGATTCTCTGGTCTGATGAAACCAAGATTGAACTCTTTGGTCGGAATGCCAAGCGTCACGTCTGGAGGAAACCTGCTCGTCCACTGTGACGCAGTCACTGGGGATGAACCTTCCTCTACAGTTTGCTAGGAAAAGGTCCCACACATACCGGAATGATGCCAGGTGGTCCGTTACCTCTCTGAACACTCTCTGGTCCTCTTGTCATCAAGCCTCAGGTAGCGACGGATATCCTCATATCTTCCGACCGACGTGGTGGCCTTGTACATTGGATTCTGCAGTGGATACAAAAATAGCTCCCGTGTGGAGACATCCCAGCTTTTCCCCACGCCCCCGGCGAGGAGGGTTAAACCAATAAAGGCCTTTAGTTCCTCTTTGTTGACCTCTCTCTCCACTCTTTCCCTTTTGCTGTCGCTGTTCTCCGTCCTTCTAAATATGTACACTCTAGGATCTCCTCAATGATGTTGTCACTAATGAACAGCTCCCAGGCATCTTTTGGTGGCACAACTGTTGACCCCGGCACAGGCCCTGGGCAACTCTTCAGGATGTAATGGCTTCTGGTCCTGCCTTTACTCAGTCTATTTGACTGGTTTTCAGTCCTTCCCATCTGTAGAATCATCTAGAACAGCTGGACTACCAGTTGCATCCATATCTCCAACTTGGACCCGCAGGCACATAGTCTGTGTCGTCTGAATTGGATACATCAGATTCTGAGTCAGAGGCACCAATGGCTTCGTCGTCCAGCATCTGCACAACCATTTTGGGTTGTATATCTGGCAACATTTCTTATGAAACTCCTTTTACTCAATGAGTTAAAAAGGAGAAAGGAAAACGGTGATTAATGAACATTAAAAAAACAAGATATTTAATACATTCTTTATTAATTACATTGATTTTATTATTGTTGTAGCAAAAAGAAAAAAGGTCAGTTTGACGAGTGCAATGCAGTGAATTCCATAGGAAATACATACGGCTCATATTTGACCCACATATGAAAACTTGGGGTAGTGATGCAAAAACTACTTTTACTTAAAAAATAACAAATTAAAAAACAAAACTATGATGTTGGAACATTAAAGACACATTATTTAAGGAATTCCTGGAATATTAGATGATATTCTTTTTTTTGGGGGGGGGGGGGGGGATCAATACAGCAAAAAAAACATTAGGCCGGGTCATTTTGATATGCATCCTAGGGTTAAAACTGCAGTAAAAGTGCAGTAACTGCAGTCGACTGTGGTATTTTGGACGCAGTAATTGCAGAATAACTGCAGTTAAACTGCACTAACTGCAGTTATACGGCATTGTACTGCAGTAAAAGCCAGTTACTCTGAAATTGACGACATAGCTTTACGGGAATCTTCATAACACCTTAATTTATTTTAATGAAAAAGCAAGCATCAACTGCCCAGTGAATTAACAATGTAATGACTTGCATGGCCCCCAGTCTTCATCAGCCCTTACACAGCCCCCAGTCTTCATCAGCCCTTACATAGCCCGCAGTCTTCATCAGCCCTTACATAGCCCCCAGTCTTCATCAGCCCTTACATAGCCCCCAGTCTTCATCAGCCCTTACATAGCCCCCAGTCTTCATCAGCCCTTACATAGCCCGCAGTCTTCATCAGCCCTTACATAGCCCCCAGTCTTCATCAGCCCTTACACAGCCCCCAGTCTTCTGAGGATGGAATCCCCTTTCTGCTACGTTCTACACCAGCAGAGCCCTCTAGACCAGACGATACCATGATCAGGTTTTCTACAGTTTAGGTCAGGGGTGTCAAACTCCTTCCATGGAGGGGCTCAGTGTCTGCTGGTTTTTGTCATTTCCTTTCAATTTGTGTCCAATTAAGTCTTAAACAACCAGGTGAGGGGAGTTCCTAACTAATCAATGACCTTAATTGATCAAGGGAGGAGTGAAAACCCGCAGACACTCTGCCCTCCATGGAATGAGTTTAACTCCTGTGGTTTTACACTGCTCATCCCTTTCAATCAGTTTCTCCCTCTGTCTATTCAAGTACAGAATAGTCTCCTTACGTGAACATGTAAGTAAAGGGTCCGTACCTGTGAGGACCGATCCGATGAAGAGGAAGACAGAGAGGAAGATGTTTCCTGCCAGCGTCCCATAGTTATCTATAATCTTCCCCTGGCAGATAGTGAAGATTATACCAAACACCTGTATAGGGGGGGGGGGGGGGGGGGGGTTGTAAATAACCCATATTTATGTTTATTTATTTTCCCATTTGTAATTTAACTATTTGCACATTGTTACAACACTGTATATAGACATAATATGACATTTGAAATGTCTAAATTCTTTTGGAACTTCTGAGTGTAATGTTTACTGTTAATATTTATTTGACTTTTGTTTACTATCTACTTCACTTGCTTTGGCATGTTAACATACGTTTCCCATTCAAATAAAGCCCTTAAAGAAAGAAAGAGAGAGAGAGAGAGAGAGAGAGAGAGAGAGACAGAGAGAGAGAGAGAGAGAGAGAGAGAGAGACAAAGAGACAGAGAGAGAGAGAGAGAGAGAGAGAGACAGAGAGAGAGAGAGAGAGAGAGAGAGAGAGACAGAGAGAGAGAGAGAGAGAGAGACAAAGAGACAGAGAGAGAGAGAGAGAGAGAGAGACAGAGAGAGAGAGAGAGAGAGAGAGAGAGAGAGAGAGAGAGAGACAGAGACAGAGACAGAGAGACAGAGAGACAGAGAGACAGAGAGAGAGAGAGAGAGAGAGAGAGAGAGAGAGAGAGAGAGAGAGAGAGAGAGAGAGAGAGAGAGAGAGAGAGAGAGAGAGAGATGATCTTCCCCTGGCAGATAGTGAAGATGATACCAACCACCTGTATGTGGAGAGACATGTATAGGCTGTAGTGCTATACACAGGTAGACAGACAGACAGACAGACAGACGGCCAGGCAGACAGACGTCTAGACGGCCAGGCAGACAGACGTCTAGACGGCCAGACAGACAGACGTCTAGACGGCCAGGCAGACAGATGTATATTTCCGTAAAACACAATATATCACATGGCTATGAAAAGCTTTGATCTGCCAACTGTCTGAAGCAGCTGCTGTGCTTGTGTGTGTGTGTGTGTGTGTGTGTGTGTGTGTGTGTGTGTGTTCACCTGTGCAGAGCAGTTGAGCAGGCCTGAAGAGGTGCCTTCACACTCGGGGTAGGTCAGCTCCACACCAAACTCAAAGCCCAGGGGAAGATAGCCTGTCATGAAGAACCTACAGACATACAGTACCGGTGAAAAGTTTGGACACACCTACTCATTCAAGGGTTTTTCTTTCTTTTTTACTATTTTCTACATTGTAGAATAATAGTGAAGACATCAAAACTATGAAATAACACATATGGGAATCATGTAGTAACCCAAAAAAGTGTTAAACAAATCAAAATATATTTTATATTTGAGATTCTTCAAATAGCCACCCTTTGCCTTGATGACAGCTTTGCACACTCTTGGCATTCTCTCAACCGAATGCTTGTTTTTCATAAACTTTTACGATCTAGCCAATTTTGACTTTGCAGCTTGGCCATATACTGGGAACCGCTTTCCTGACCATGATAATGTTCACTCTAGTCTTCTATGTAATTCTGTGGTAATACAGTGCCTTGCAAAAGTATTCAGTCCTCTTGTATATCTTCACATTTTATTCAATCAAAATGTATTTATAAAGCCCTTTTTACATCAGCAGATGCCACAAAGTGCTTTCACAGAAACCCAACCTGAAACCCCAGAGAGCAAGCAATGCAGACGTAGAAGCACGGTGGCTACATCTGTGTGTTTTACAAAGTGGGAATTCAAATTTATTGAGTTGTCATTTTTTTGTCAACAATCTACTCTAAATACTTAAAGTGGAAGAAAAAAAATTCTAACATTTGTTAAAGATTCTTAAAAATGTAATAACTAAAATATAGGTAGATGCATAAAAGTATTCAGCCCCTTTGTTTCCGGCAAGCCTAAATTAGTTCAGGGCTTAACAAAAATGACATGGAATCACTCTGTATGAAATAATTGGGGTTGAAATTGTTTTTTAATGACTAACCCTTCCTCTGTCCCCCATACATACAACATCTGGGGCGGCAGGTAGCTTAGTGGTTAAGAGCGTTGTTCCAGTAACCGAAAGGTCGCTGGTTCTAATCCCCGAGCCGACTAGGTGAAAAATCTGTCGACGTGCCCTTGAGCAAGGCACTTAACCCTAATTGCTCCTGTAAGTCGCTCTGGATAAGAGCGTCTGCTAAATGACTCAAATGTAATGTTAAATGATCTGTAAGATCCCTCAGTCAAGTATTGAATTTAAAGCACAGATTAAACTACAAAGACCAGGGAGCCTGTCGAAAGCCTCATAAAGAAGGGCAGTGATTGATGGATGGGTAACAATAACAAATCAGACATTGAATATCTCTTTAAGCATGGTCAAGTTAATAATTCTGCTGTGCATTATGCATTAAACCACCCAGACCCATCAAAGATACAGTCGTCCTTCTGAACTGAGCTGCAGGACAGGAATGAAACTGCTCAGCGATGTCACCACGAGGCCAATGGTGATTTAAAAAAACAGCTACGGAGTTCAATGGCTTTGATGGTAGAAAACTGAGGATGGATCAACAACATTGTAGTGACGCCACAATAATGACCTAAATGACAGAGTGAAAAGAAGAATACAAATATACATAATAAAAATATTCAAAAACATGCATCCTGTTAGCAACAAGGCACTAAAGTAATACTGCCCAAAAAAACACAGGAATACACTTTTTGGCCTAAATGAAAAGCTTTATGTTTGGGGCAAATCCAGCAACACATCACGGAGTAACTGCCTCCTTATTTTCAAGCATGGTGCTGGCTGCATCATGGTATGGGTATACTTGACATCGGCAAATACTGTGGGAGTTTTTCAGGATGAAAATAAATGGGATGGAGCTAAGAACAGGCAAAATCCTAGAGGAAAACCTGCTTCAGTCTGCTTTAAGCCAGACACTGGGAGAGGATTTCACCTTCAGCAGGACAATAACCTACAACACAAAGTCAAATCTACACTGGAGTTGCTTACCAAGAAGACAGTGAATGTTCCTGAGTGGCCTAGTTACCATTTTGATTTAAATATGCTTGAAAATCTATGATCCCCAACACCTTGACAGAGCTTGAAGAATTATGAAAAGAATAATGGGCTAATATTGTACAATCCAGGTGTGTAAAGCTCTTTGAGACGTACCCAATAAAACTCACAGCTGTAAATCGGTGCCAAAGGTGATTTTAACATGTATTGACTCGGGGAGCTGAATACTTTGCAACAACTATATTTCAGTTATTTAATTTCTATTCATCTTTTTTTTAAATACATGTTAAAAAAAATCCACTTTGACAGAGAATTGTGTAGATTGTTGACAACAATTTACAATTAAATCCATTTTAATCACACTTCGTAACAACAAAACATGAAGAAATCCAAGGGGTATGAATACTTTTGCAAGGCACTATGTGTATATTGACGCCTAGAGACGCCACAACAGTCAACAAGGAGACATACGGCAAAGAACGCAATAGAACATAAGAGTTGAATGCCAAACGCCTTGGGTAGTTAAGTTACGCAAGGTATAATACTATACATAGCCTACTGTATTGTACAAATACCAGAATAGCCTGGGTTGACAGACAGCTTATGGCTTCATAAATGTCAGTGTGTGTAAAAGGCAGAGGTTGCAGCTCAGGTCAGCGAGAGGGAGAGGGAGAGAGAGAGAGGGGGAGAGGGAGAGAGAGAGAGAGAGGGGGAGAGGGAGAGAGAGAGAGAGAGGGAGAGAGAGAGAGAGGGGGAGAGAGATGGGGAGGGAGGGAGAGAGAGGGAGAGGGAGAGAGAGAGAGGGGGAGGGAGGGAGAGAGAGAGAGAGGGAGAGAGAGAGAGGGGGAGGGAGGGAGAGAGAGAGAGAGGGAGAGAGAGAGAGGGGGAGGGAGGGAGAGAGAGAGAGAGGGAGAGGGAGAAAGCGAGGGAGAGAGAGAGAGAGGGAGAGAGAGAGAGAGAGAGAGAGAGAGAGAGAGACAGAGAGACAGAGAGAGAGAGACAGAGAGAGAGAGAGAGAGAGAGAGAGAGAGAGAGAGAGAGAGAGAGAGAGAGAGAGAGAGAGAGAGAGAGAGAGAGAGAGAGAGAGAGAGAGACAGAGAGAGAGACAGAGAGAGAGGGAGAGAGAGAGAGAGAGACAGAGGGTGGTCTTACCCCAGAGCTCCAGCAGTGAGGAAGACTACCCAGAGATGACCCAGACTGAGGGTGAAGGCGTAGACCAACATCCCTACGAAGGACATGAGGTAGACCGCCAGGGTAGTCTGTCTGGAAGACACAATCAATAAAAATCGGTAAATTGATCATTATTGTATTTATTTCATTAACAAAGTTATGTAACACCCAATTCCCCTGTGTGAAAAAGTAATTGCTCCCTTACACTCAATAACTGGTTGTGCCACCTTTAGCTGCAATGACTCCAACCAAATGCTTCCTGTAGTTGTTGATCAGTCTCTCACATCGCTGTAAAGAAATGTTGGCCCACTCTTGCATGCAGAACTGCTTTAACTCAGCGACATTTGTAGGTTTTCAAGCATGAACTGCTCGTTTCAAGTCCTGCCACAACATCTCAATTGGGATTAGGGCTGGACTTTGACTTCAAATGTGTTGCTTTTTAGCCATTTTCATGTAGACTTGATTGTGTGTTTTGGATCATTGTCTTGCTGCATGACCCAGCTGCGCTTCAGCTTCAGCTCACAGACGGATGGCCTGACATTCTCCTGTAGAATTCTCTGATACAGAGCAGAATTCATGGTTCCTTCTATTAAGGCAAGTCGTCCAGGTCCTGAGGCAGCAAAGCATCCCCAAACCATCACACTACCACCACCATGCTTGACCGTTGGTATGAGGTTCTTACTGTGGAATGCAGTGTTTTGGTTTTTGCCAGGTATAATGAGACCCATCTCATCCAAACAGTCGACTCAAGTTTGTCAAAAAAGCACCTGGAAGCATCTGGATAATCATCAAGACTCTTGGAAGAATGTTCTATGGACAGATGAGTAAAAAGTATAACTTTTTGGACGATCCATGTGTTGCGTACGTCTTTAGACAGCGATTGCCAACCAATTAACTGGATAGTGAACAACACTTACGGATGCCTATATGCTGAACTGAGAGGATGGAGTGGGGCAGAAACAAAGGTCAAGTAAACAGACAACGTTGGTGATGGGGCTGATTGGCTCAGGAGACAGGTTGACTGCCAGTTATTGGATTGACGTCAACCATAGACAATATATTAGTAGATAGGAATTCTAGATCTATTTGATGTCCAAACCAGAGCAGGCCCCAGCCAAAATGGCTGACAAATTCTGCAATTCTGATGTAAAAGGGCCTCTATGACATCATCCTACCTAGGGTTCTAGATCCATGTCAACTTATGGTGTGTTCCTATATTCATACTGGAATGCCAGAGTGCACTCTGGGCGTTCGTAAATTCAGAGCGTCTGCCAAAAACCAAAACACCGCATTCCACAGTAAAAACCTCATACCAACGGTCAAGCATGGTGGTGGTAGTGTGATGGTTTGGGGATGCTTTGCTGCCTCAGGACCTGGACGACTTGCCTTAATAGAAGGAACCATGAATTCTGCTCTGTATCAGATAATTCTACAGGAGAATGTCAGGCCATCAGTCTGTGAGCTGAAGCTGAAGCGCAGCTGGGTCATGCAGCAAGACAATGATCATAGTGCACTCTGGGTGTTCGTAAATTCAGAGCGTTGTCAGATTGTCCATTAGTAAATTCAGAGCGCTTTGCTCTCGGAGCGTTCAGAGCGCACACTGGACGCTCTGGCCGAGGAGTAGGGTTGATCCAAGCGTTCTGACCTACATTTCTGGGGCGGGGCTGAGCGAAGGGTCCACGTTGAAATGAGGTAGTGTGCCCAGTGTGTCATGACTTCGTGTAAAAACACTGTCGATAACCGTGTGTTCATCACTGTAGATAACTGTGTGTTCATCACTGTAGATAACTGTGTTCATCACTGTAGATAACCGTGTGTTCATCACTGTAGATAACCGTGTGTTCATCACTGTAGATAACCGTGTGTTCATCACTGTAGATAACCGTGTGTTCATCACTGTAGATAACCGTGTGTTCATCACTGTCGATAACCGTGTGTTCATCACTGTAGATAACTGCGTGTTCACTGTAGATAACTGTGTGTTCATCACTGTAGATAAAATCAGTTCATGGTAAATAGTTTACTAAGACATCTCATCAAATGTGTTAGAAATGCCCTTGAACAGCTTCCAGTTCATGGACACACACACACACACACACAGACACATCATGGACACACACACACACACACACACACACACACACACACACACACACACACACACACAAAACAGACACATCATGGACACATCATGGACACACACACACACACACACACACACACACACACACACACACACACACACACACACACACACACACACACACACACACACACACACACACACACACACACAACAAACACATCATGGACACACACAACATTGCTGTTTCACACAGATCAAGTCCAGGACAGGTAAAGAATGAGGGGTATTGTAGCTCTGGTGGTGTTGCTGTGTGTCGGTCTGACTCGGGCAGAGATACAGAACGTAGTCACAGAGAATGAGATCAGTTCAGAGATACAGAACGTAGTCACAGAGAATGAGATCAGTTCAGAGATACAGAACGTAGTCACAGAGAATGAGATCAGTTCAGAGATACAGAACGTAGTCACAGAGAATGAGATCAGTTCAGAGATACAGAACGTAGTCACAGAGAATGAGATCAGTTCAGAGATACAGAACGTAGTCACAGAGAATGAGATCAGTTCAGAGATACAGAACGTTGTCACAGAGAATGAGATCAGTTCAGAGATACAGAACGTAGTCACAGAGAATGAGATCAGTTCAGAGATACAGAACGTCGTCACAGAGAATGAGATCAGTTCAGAGATACAGAACGTTGTCCCAGAGAATGAGATCAGTTCAGAGATACAGAACGTTGTCCCAGAGAATGAGATCAGTTCAGAGATACAGAACGTAGTCACAGAGAATGAGATCAGTTCAGAGATACAGAAAGTCGTCCCAGAGAATGAGATCAGTTCAGAGATACAGAACGTAGTCCCAGAGATTGAGATCAGTTCAGAGATACAGAACGTTGTCCCAGAGAATGCGATCAGTTCAGAGATACAGAACGTTGTCCCAGAGAATGCGATCAGTTCAGAGATACAGAACGTTGTCCCAGAGAATGCGATCAGTTCAGAGATACAGAACGTAGTCACAGAGAATGAGATCAGTTCAGAGATACAGAACGTTGTCCCAGAGAATGCGATCAGTTCAGAGATACAGAACGTTGTCCCAGAGAATGAGATCAGTTCAGAGATACAGAACGTAGTCACAGAGAATGAGATCAGTTCAGAGATACAGAACGTTGTCCCAGAGAATGAGATCAGTTCAGAGATACAGAACGTAGTCACAGAGAATGAGATCAGTTCAGAGATACAGAACGTTGTCCCAGAGAATGCGATCAGTTCAGATATACAGAACGTTGTCCCAGAGAATGAGATCAGTTCAGAGATACAGAAAGTCGTCCCAGAGAATGAGATCAGTTCAGAGATACAGAACGTAGTCCCAGAGATTGAGATCAGTTCAGAGATACAGAACGTTGTCCCAGAGAATGCGATCAGTTCAGAGATACAGAACGTAGTCCCAGAGATTGAGATCAGTTCAGAGATACAGAACGTAGTCACAGAGAATGAGACGTCAAAGGGGGGCTTTGGGAATAATAGTGCATCGTATCCCACTTCCCTGCATCTCCACGCTCCCTTTCCCAGTGTTCCTTCATTCTTCTATTCACTTTAAAATCACCTGGACTTTACTCACTTGTATGTTTTGGTTCTGTCTAGCCAGATGCCACAGATCAGCGAACCCACCATGCCAGCGATAACGATGGTGAGGCCTATCCTTCCTGCATTCAACTCTTCACCCTGCGGGTCAGGACAGACAGACAGACAGACCGGGGGAGAGTAAGGTTAGTGTGTGTGTGTGTGGCTCTGGTCAAAAGTAGTTCGCTATGTAGGGAATTCTGTGCCATATCTCAGGGTTAGCATTGTGCATGCTACACTAACCCAGCGGTTTCCATCCAAACTGTGGAGCGCGAGGGGTTGGCAAGGGAGGAAACTGGACTGGAAACGTTTCCCTGAGCTATGTCTTCAGTGTTGAACAGAGGAATGAGATGAATGTGATGCTTTATAGCAGGGGTGTCAAACTCCACGGAGGGCTGAGCGACTGCAGGTTTTTGGTTTTTCCTTTCAATTATGACCTAGACAACCAGGTGAGGGGAGTTCCTTACTAATCAGTGACCTAGACAACCAGGTGAGGGGAGGTCCTTACTAATCAGTGACCTAGACAACCAGGTGAGGGGAGGTCCTTAATAAAGCAGTGACCTAGACAACCAGGTGAGGGGAGTTCCTTACTAATCAGTGACCTAGACAACCAGGTGAGGGGAGGTCCTTAATAAATCAGTGACCTAGACAACCAGGTGAGGGGAGTTCCTTAATAATCAGTGACCTAGACAACCAGGTGAGGGGAGTTCCTTAATAATCAGTGACCTAGACAACCAGGTGAGGGGAGTTCCTTAATAATCAGTGACCTAGACAACCAGGTGAGGGGAGTTCCTTAATAATCAGTGACCTAGACAACCAGGTGAGGGGAGTTCCTTAATAATCAGTGACCTAGACAACCAGGTGAGGGGAGGTCCTTAATAATTTGTGACCTAGACAACCAGGTGAGGGGAGTTCCTTAATAATCAGTGACCTTAATTCATCAATCAAGTACAAGGGTGGAGCGAAAACCTGCAGACACTCGTCCCTCCGTGGAATGAGTTTGACAAGCGCTATACATGCTAAAAACAGGTACCATCACGAGGGAGTGGGCAGCTAGTCTTTCTGTAGAAGAGACCGATAATATACTGATGTTTTTCAGCTCAATAGATTTGAGTGAGGGCAGCAGGGTTGGAGTGAATTCCTTTTCAACTGGAGCAAACAGAAAATAACCCAGCAGGCAACGTTCCCTCTTAATCATTTTCGGCACTGAGCAAATTTCAGGTCTGCTGAGCGCAAACTTTAACCTTCCGGCACGCGTTTACTGTGAACACTGAGGCTGTACCCGCTTTAACTTACAGTTTTAACAGTGGCCCAGTAGGCTACTGTGGCTATTTGATCATAATGTAGGCCTACCAGAGTGGACTACCATCAAAAACAATGGAGAAAATACATCACATAACATTTTAACATGGAAACAGCTGTTCTATCGTTCAGCCTACAGTAGCAGCCAATGTGTGGTGTTCAATGTAGGCCTACATTTAATAAGACTTAAAAAAAAATAAAAAATTATCAACTTTTGTTGTGTTGTTTGATGCAAGAAACCAATTTGCAAAATACAATTCATTCTCATTCCCATACCATTATTACAGAGAATCAGACAAATTATGCTACCCTCTGCCTATTGGCTACTTAGCTTATTCAAGCCTGTCTCAAAATACAACACTGCCCCTTTAAGACATAAAAAAAAAAAGCTCTTTACCTGACTGGCTTTTCAAAGATGGCTAGAAATGGACACGTTTTGTGCTCTTGTAGGAAGCAAATCACTCCCCTATTGCTGACTACAAATGATCTATAACTGGGCTAATAACTCACTAACTAGCAAAGGGTATGAACAGCATGTGCACACGTGGCTACACGCAGCTCTCTCTTTGATCTCAAAATATGTGCGTCTACTCACGACCGCTCACGTTGTAAACACGATCCAGTTCAAAGTGAATGGCACAAATCCATATATGGCCAATGGTCTATTTGCATTAAGGCAGCTCTGATTGGTTATGGCGCGGTCTGTGTAGAGTACCGGCCTGAGTCGTGCCTGTCAATGCAATAGAATCCTACTCCGATGCGCTCCGCTCTGCCTACAACAAAATCTCTCGCATAGTTTGTTTTTTGTTTCTGTATGTTGCATTGAAAGTAGCTAATATTGCGTTGATTCGATCACAATTCCCAACATTAAAAGGAAAAAAAACCTAAAAAGTCGAGTGAAGTTCAATCTTATGCTTCTTTGCGCGGGCTGATATTTCTTCTGCGCGGCAGCTCCACGCCCACACGCTTAGAGGAAACGTCACCAGAAGGTAAAATGTGTTCTAACTATATCATTACAACCAGCTAGGCAGGCTGGGACTGGGCCATTTCTTCAACAAACTACACTGAACAAAAATATAAACGCAACCTGCAACAATTTCAAAATGTTTACTGAGTTACAGTTCATATAAGGAAATCAGTCAATTTAATTAAATTCATTAGGACCTAATCTATGGATTTCACATTACTGGGCAAGAGTGCAGCCATGGGTGGGCCTGGGAGGGAACAGGCCCAGCCAATCAGAATGAGTTTTTCCCCCACAAAAGGGCTTTATTACAGACAGAAATACTCCTCAGTTTCATCAGCTGTCCGGGTGGCTGGTCTCAGACGATCCCGCAGGTGAAGAAGCCGGATGTGGAGGTCCTGGGCTGGCGTGGTTACACGTGGTCTGCGGTTGTGAGGCCGGTTGGACATACTGCCAAATTCTCTAAAACGATGTTGGAGGTGGCTTATGGTAGAGAAATGAACATTCAATTCTCTGGCAACACTTCTGGTGGACAGTCCTGCTGTCAGCATGCCAATTGTGCACTCCCTCAAAACTTGAGACATCTGTGGCATTGTGATGTGTGACAAAACTGCACATTTTAGAGTGGCCTTTTATTGTACCCAGCACAAGGTGCACCTGTGTAATGATCATGCTGTTTAATCAGCTTCTTGATATGCCACACCTGTCAGGTCGATGGATTATCTTGGCAAAGGAGAAATGCTCACTAACAGGTCTTTAACATTTCTGGGATCTAATATTTCTGCTCATTAAACATGGGACCAACACTTTACATGTTGCATTTATATTTTTGTTCAGTATATATCATTACAACCAGCTAGGCAAACTGGGCCACTTCTTCAACTAACTATATCATTACAACCAGCTAGGCAAACTGGACCACTTCAACTAACTATATCATTACAACCAGCTATGCAAACTGGGCTACTTCTTCAACTAACTATATCATTACAACCAGCTATGCAAACTGGGCCACTTCTTCAACTAACTATATCATTACAACCAGCTAGGCAAACTGGGCCACTTCTTCAACTAACTATATCATTACAACCAGCTAGGCAAACTGGGCCACTTCTTCAACTAACTATATCATTACAACCAGCTATGCAAACTGGACCACTTCTTCAACTAACTATAACATTTACACATCCATGTTTTTCAATCATTGCACCTACACTGCTCATGAGCGTCTGCGTAGCCAGGCGCTAAAATAGAACTTGGTTCTATTTGTGACGCTCGACGCGCTGCAAGTCCCGCCTCTCCCATCTCCTCATTGGTTTTTAGGAGCATATACCCACATGGGTGATCGAAAGGTCCACACTCCAGTCCAGTTGGTGGTGGTAATGCACCTTAAAGTTGGTTGCCAACCGCCATATGAAGTCCAAAGAAGAAGAGGAAGAAGCAGCAGAGTAGAGGACGTTGTACATTTCAGGTAAAATAACAACCCAACCTTTATGTCCCAGGACTAATTAGCTAGCAACAGCAAGCTAGCTAGCTAAATTGCCATACATGTTTAATGGTTTTCGACCTGTCCCCAAGTTAATATAGTTGGTTCAGAGTTATGTGGGGTTCTATTTTCTCATAATTGGATCTGTATGTGATGAATAGCTTAGAAGGAATGCATTAATGATAAGCATAGGTTTGTACTATACTGATATAAATTGTTTCACATAACAGGCTGTGATTCATGTGAGGAACGTTAGGGGGTAGGATGAGATAAGAACTTGTGTCTCAAAATATTAGACTACACTGCTTCTTTGTGATCTGTGAACCGTCCAAGGACATGGGTACTGAAAAAAAGTGCTGACTCTACAGGTTGTTATGATAACAACTTATGCCTGGCAACAGAGATGCGCCAAGGGTCTGGGACCAGCCGGTGCGCCAACGGATTGGCTGAGTAAGTCTAAACCACGCTCAGTCTCTACTCTGATTGGCCAGCAGAGAGGTGGGAAATATCTCTGTCAGAGTATTTGAAGAAGAACCTGTAACAATGGATCAGTTCTCTGAGTGCCCTGCGTGGTATTTCAGCGGACCCGTATATACGAACCTTCATACTTATCATACATACATTTTGCATATAATAAATTTAGCTTGGATTGAAGATCTCTTGATTCTTATTCCAATACCAGATTTGAATTACGCAATTTCTAACAGTTTGTTTATAGATATTTCAACCCGCGTGTCCTGATCGTGTCTGGTGTGTGTGTGGCGCGTGGTCTGGTCAGCATTTTACAGGGTAGAGTTAAGAGGGAAAGACAATAATGTCTGCAGTGTGACCTCCTGTAAATGTTCCTGCTGTATTTTCCTGTTTCAGCGTGGGTCTTATTTCATGTTTCAGCGTGGGTCTTATTTCCCAACACACAGGAAAGAGATTAGGACTTACAGGGTAGTCCTTGAGACTTGTCAAAATAACTTTCTCTCCTTATCACTTACCAAATACTGTAGGCTACTTGGCATAATGCCTAGATTGTTACTCAAATGACTGTGTTTTCCAGTATTTCAATGCTGTGTTTGACCGTAGTGTTTTCAGTGCCCACAGGCTGCATTAAAGAGCAGAGAGATCAGGACTCTGCATAATAGGGAAGGACAGTAATTTCTCTATTGTGATCTAAATGAGACACGCTCCAACTGTACTTCCTGTGTTTTCAATGAATAGCTCCAGTGTGCCCATACTGCACCGTAGAGCCAACAGGGTCAGAGTTCAGTTGGAAACCAACAGGGTCAGAGTCGTACACCACAGGAGGTTGGTGGTACCTTAAATTAGGGAGGACGGGCTCGTGGAATAACAACAAATACAGACACGTGGTTTCCAGGTGTCTGACGTCATTCCATTTGCTCCGCTCCGGGCCGTTATTGCGAGCCGTCCAACCCCTCGGCAGCCTCCTGCGTCCACGCAGTTCATAGAGGAAAGAGGGCGGGACTTACAGGGTAGTGTTCGATGATCGTGCAGTTCAGTAGTGTGCCAACAGCGTAGAAGCAGCCCACGTTCAGTCCTGTGGGAGAGAGACACAGTCAGTGAGGTACAGCCGATAGGGACTTGGGCACACTCAGAGAGCAGCCAATAGGTGGTTGAGGTTTGAGGTAGGTCACCCGTCCGTGGTGGATACAGTAGTAGCAGAGGCAGATGGGGTCAGTGAGTCAGGAGAGAGAGAGAGAGAGAGACAGAGAGAGAGAGAGAGACAGAGAGAGAGAGAGAGAGAGACAGAGAGAGAGAGAGAGAGAGACAGAGAGAGACAGAGAGAGAGACAGAGAGACAGAGAGAGAGAGAGACAGAGAGAGAGAGAGAGACAGAGAGAGAGAGAGAGAGAGAGAGAGAGAGAGAGAGAGACAGAGACAGAGACAGAGACAGAGACAGAGACAGAGAGAGAGAGAGAGAGAGAGAGAGCGAGAGACAGAGAGAGAGAAAGAGAGAGAGAAAGAGAGAGAGAAAGAGAGAGAGAGAGAGAGAAAGAGAGAGAGAGAGACAGAGAGAGACAGAGAGAGACAGAGAGAGAGAGACAGAGAGAGACAGAGAGAGAGAGACAGAGAGAGACAGAGAGAGAGAGACAGAGAGAGAGACAGAGAGAGACAGAGAGAGACAGAGAGAGACAGAGACAGAGACAGAGACAGAGAGAGAGAGAGAGAGAGAGAGAGAGAGAGAGAGAGAGAGAGAGAGAGAGAGAGAGAGAGACAGAGAGAGAGACAGAGAGAGAGACAGAGAGAGAGACAGAGAGAGAGACAGAGAGAGAGAGAGAGGTAGTGGTTAGGGCTGTTGCGGTGACCGTATTACCGCCACACCGGCGGTCACGAGTCATGAAGGCAGTCACGGTAACTAGGCTTCTCCAAGCTCTGATGCTGCTGATGGTCGTTAGCAGCCAACCATACTTGCTAACTGCCTGGCACTCAGCACTCCATTGTCCCTATTATCACTCTGACATCAATGCAAATGTAATCGAAAATCGAATCAAACACTTCATCCCAGCCCATGAGCTGATGTTGCGCAACATTTCTATAGGGTATGTCATTGCGTGAGAAAAGTGAGTGATGGCCTCTATTAAAAAGAGGAGGATCCCATCAGCTTTCTATAGGCTAGACCTACTATATTTATTTCTCAACATTCCTAATATTAAGCAAATATTAAGCACATTGCTTATTTTTACAACAGGAGTATAGCCAACTGGCTGGCATGAAAATGAACCACAGGAAAAGCGTCCTCCATTCGTTGTTTAAGTGCACAGATGACATGTATTTTTTTCCCCTGCCCCTGTTTCTATACAGGTGCATGATAATGGTCCATTCTAAATCAAAACAAATTTCACACATATATTATTTAGTATATGTAAAGACAAGATTAAATCAAGAATAGTCTGATGGGTGACAATGTTAGCCTCACTTCTGAATGATATATTATCACTTGTGAATGATGCCCAGCATAAGTCAAGAAACAACGCCTTTTTGTGTGACTTTTTCTAAATCATAGTCGCACACAAGGTTTGTATCACAACTAAAGTGGCCAAATAACTTCTTAAAATTAAGCACATTAATCCGCTTTACAACGGGTGTAGAGCCTAACTTGCATACATATGCAGCGCGTGAGTTTCAAGTTTGGGAAGATAATTTTCACCATAAAAATGCACCTTTATAATAAAAGCATTATATGCATAATCACATTTGTGGTCACTTTTGATAATGGTGTTTTCCCGCTAATGGAACATTCGCGCCTATAGCCCACTGCCATCTACACATTGCTGCGCTTATAATGTGAAGAAATAGCCTAATAGTTTATCAACATATTAAGATAAACGTTCTGATCTGTTGAGTCAGCCACATTGCGTAAAAAAGGTTTTTTGATGCTAGTGGTTGTATTAATTTGGGATCTATCGCATTCCACAACTGTCCCAGACTATGTTTGGAATATTTTGTTTCTCGCACAGAATAGGTCAACTTTTGTTCGCTCGGCCTACTCATCTTGTTGGCTGACGAAAAGTAAAATGTGGACCGTTCTTCCAATATCTTTAATATGCACCTCGGAATTGGATAAGGACGTGCGCAGTTGCGTTCCCGATGTGTGTCTTCACTTGTAGCCTGTGAGAAAGACCTGATCACATGGAGAGAAGTGTGAGGTGCTTCGGAGCGGGCAGCACTCAGGGAGAAGGGCTGCAAAAGGCATGGATGTTTTTTTAGGGTTCATTATGGCCACACAAAGGGGATGCCGCCAGGAAATTCGAGGCATTATCAAGTGCTTCTCAAATTGTGACTGAGAGACTGATGAAGTGTGTACAGCCTGCGCAAAAAAAACAAAGCAGAGCTCATGCCTTTCAAGTGACTTTTTTCAAATCATCATTAGAGTCGCATCATGCAGCCTTACAATGTATTAAAAATCAAAACATATAGCCCAACGTTTGTAGATCAACTAAAGTTACATTAATAACTCTAAATTAAGCATATAGGAGTACCTATTTCTTTGTTAACCGCTCAACACAGAATAGCCACATGTGCGCACTCCCTCAAATCGTTTGGAGAAAATATTTATATTTTATTCAGCTTTGTTCAATTGTATTCTTCATACTATAAAATAATATAAAATAATGCCACGGAATTCTAAGCAAATCTTGTCTGCTAAATGAACTAGTGTAGCCCACAGCCATATGGCATAGCCAGATCAGGACCTAATATAAGGACAACTCAGAGTATGCTATTCTGTTCTTCTGAAATAGACTACATTTTCTTCATATCATGTTTCTTTAGACTGGTCTAAAATAAATAATGGATTTATTGTGATGGTGTAGGCTATATTAAATGGATTTATTAGACTTTTAAAATGTAGATGTTCCAAAAGGTCTGCATCAGTGGCTTGTAGGCTATGTGTGGAAGCCAGGAGATGCTAAATGTGTTTATGTTAATTACCCTCTACGGGATCGGTGTCCCGTATACGGGACGGTTGAGCTAACGTGCGCTAATGTGATTAGCATTACTGTTGTAAGTATCAGCAAACCTTCCAGGACATAGACATGTCTTATATGGGCAGAAAGCTTAAATTCTTGTTAATCTAACTGCACTGTCCAATTTACAGTAGCTATTACAGTGAAAAAATACCATGCTATTATTTGAGGAGAGTGCACAACAACAACAAAAACGTATCACGGCAACTGGTTTGATACATTCACTTCTGAAGGTAAATAATGTACTTACATTCAGTAACCTTGCTCTGATTTGTCATCCTAAGGTTCTACAGTTTGAACCCCTGCTGTCTCTGGCTCCACACCCACCCACCCCGCCCGGCGATCTAGATGTGTGAAAGTTAGTGTATAAGCTAATGATCCATCATGTATGACATTCCTGGGAATGTTCTCTATAGTTATGTACTTGAAAATGTATCAATTGACCAATTCGGCACATTTGGGCAGACTTGATACAAAATAGTCCAGTATTGCAATGCTTCACTGGATCAATCTGAAACTTTGCACACACACTGCTGCCATCTAGTGGCCAAAATCTAAATTGTGCCTAAACTGCAATATTATATTGTGGCCTTTCTCTTGCATTTCAAAGATGATGGAACAAAACAATAAATAGAAAACACATGTTTTTTGGTTTGTATTATCTTTTACCAGATCTAACGTGTTATATTCTCCTACATTCATTTCACATTTCCACAAACTTCAAAGTGTTTCCTTTCAAATGGTATCAAGAACATGCATATCCTTGCTTCAGGTCCTGAGCTACAGGCAGTTAGATTTGGGTATGTCATTGTAGGCGAGAATTGAAGAAAAAAAAAAGGGTCCGATCCTTAAAAGGTTAACGGTCAATTACAGTGAGACCGACAGTTATTTGCTTGACAATCACTAGTAGTGGTTCCCTCTGAAACACATGTAGTAGAGGCCCCTAACCACAGGACCACACACTTACAGTGTAGACACACACACACACACCATGACCTTTGCAGTTTAGTTTAATGTCCTGGGACACAAGGACAACATTGTCCAACCTTGCCCAGAGAATGGCCCTAACACATGTCAGAGATGTCCTCTGTAGCTCAGCTGGTAGAGCACGGCGCTTGTAAACGCCAAGGTAGTGTGGGTTCGATCCCCGGGACCACCCATACACAAAAAAAGTATGCGCGCATGACTGTAAGTCGCTGTGGATAAAAGCGTCTGCTAAATGGCATATTAAAATGTCAGGAGAGGAGACAGAACAAAGCTGTTACTTTCTCCTGCTTGTAAACCCAACAGCTGCTGTTAAACCAAGGCTACGTCCCACAAGGCACCCTATTCCATATATAGTGCACTACTTTTGACCAGGGACTATGGGCCTCTGGTCAATAGTAGTGCACTATATTAGGTAATAAACTATCCTATTATGACTTATGAAATAGTTTAGACAAGACGCAGAAAATAGACTATTCTATTATGGCTATAGAGTGCAAGTAATCTTGAGTAACCAGTTTTTTATTGTCTCTGAAGGTAGCAATCTATCAAATACATTTAGCCTATGTTAATAATAGACTGAATTATCAATAAACGTTTAACCTTTGGGGCAAAAATGTCTAACATCTGAGTGTTAAACAGGCAATAAGCCTGATGTGAATTTATGATACTGTGATTAGATGAAATAACGAAAGGGGAACAGAAAAACATTATTTTACCCTTTACCATGACAGCATAACACTTCCTTGTGCGTCTGTTTGGGGACAGCCAATGGCGTCTGTTTGGAAACAACCAATGACGTCCTAGCCTGCACAGAGAGTCCTTTCCCATAGGATAATACATTATTGGTGTACCTGTGATGCAGTGTGGGAAATATGGTGCATTCAGATGCTATCGGAAACGACCACTAGAACGGCTTTCCTAGTGGGAAACTCTGACCAGAATGATAATACGTGAGTTTAGGAGTTTGTGACCTTTCATCACTGACCTTTCACCTTTCAGACCAAAAGATGGTAACACAAACATGTAGCTAGGTTAACCCATACAATCAAGGGGAGGTAGGAGTTCCTGAGATGCCATCCGAACGCACCAATAAACACCTGGCACCAAGACTCAACTGGTTGGCTTCTGTGGATTAGACTGACATTGATTATCAGACTTTTAGAACCTAGCACTTATCACGCTTCAAACTGGCTCAAGAATGACCTTCTCCGCTTGTAATAGAACGGCAGGTCACCAGGTACTGAAGACAACCAAAACCAGGCCAGCCCAGTACAGCTCGGCTCAGCTCAGCTCAGCTCGCTTCAGGTTGCCTCAGCTCAGCTTGGCTCAGTTCAGCTCGGCTCAGTTCAGCTTGGCTCAGCAGTGCGGTAGAATAGTTACAATAGTGATTACCAGGGTGGTGTACTGACCGTATGTGAGGATGAGGAGGAGGAAGGGTTTGTTTCGGAGCAGCCTGAGGATGGAGGCGGTGTAGGAGTACTGTTCTGGAGGGATGCAGCGAGCTGTCGCCTGGGCCTGGGTGGGAGGAAGCTCCGGACGCTCCTGGAACACTATGGAGAGAGGGAGGGGGGATGGAGAGATGGTGAGAGATGTAGAGAGATGGTAAGATGGTGAGAGATGCAGAGAGATGGTAAGATGGTGAGAGATGCAGAGAGATGGTAAGATGGTGAGAGATGGAAAGAGGGAGGGGAGATGGAATGAGACATCAGTAACATATCATCAAAACAACGTAAAGGGACATTTAACAATGAATCAGAGTGGGTTATACAGAGAAGAAGATTAACACATTATTCCTTCATCTCAGCTTCATACAGTCCTAAAGAATGAACACATTATTCCTTCATCTCAGCTTCATACAGGCCTTGAGGTGATTGTCTGAACATGCAAATATTATAAGGTGTTTAGCATGTTTTGCCTCATTGTCTTGTAATTGGTGCTTTCCATACTCCCTAGGAGATATGTCAATTAAGTGATAATGCCTGAGAAGCCGGTGTTTGGAGGATATATTCGTAGAGGGCCAGCAAACCGTGACAATATATTCTTCAAAACACCGGCTTTGAGTGCATTATCACTTTTATCCAACGGGTTACCAACATATTCAAATATTGATTGACATATTTTCATTCAAAGTTACTTCAAATCTAAATATGTGTATGTGACCAATACAATTTTGATTTGATTTGATTAAAATGTTAAATTTGATGAATATATTCATACCATTTCATCCTTCCACGAGATATAGTCCCGACACAAATCTAGGATTGCTGCTCAAGCCGGTTGGTCGTTCGTTCTATCGGTTAGGTTGCTATAGAGACGCGACCCAGTCGTGAAGTCTTTTTTGTTCTATACCTAAGTGAGTTACAAGTTACCGTGGCGATAACTAGGCACATTAAATTATTAGAATATGGCAAAGATGAGTAAATTCTTGCATTCTATCCATGCTGGCTTTAATGGGCTGCCACCTACCTATAGGTGGGAAGGGTATACAGGTTGTCCTCTTTATTAAATGCACAATTTGCCTAAATGGATCATTGAAACACTACAACCACATCATTTTTAAAAGGTGTGACGACATTACATCGAGCTGTTTTTAAAATCGAAAAACAAGACAGTTCAAAGGAAACGCACCGTGGCAGGCAATGGTCCCCATCTAATTTCTAATTATTTGCACCCTAAACTCATTATTGTACTCTTCCAGATAAACACACACACACACACACACACACACACAGATAAACCTAAACCTAAAAACGGACCTTCATCCGTTTATAAAGGGAGAATATAGCCCTGGAGGCTATTGTCTGAACATGCAAATATTGTAAGGTATTTAGCAGGTTTAGCTTCAGTCTTGCCATTGGGGCTTTCAAAACTCAAATATAGGATATGTATCAGTCAAAATTCAACAGTTGACATTCCTTTGGGTCTAAGAAATGTTTTTTTTTGTTATTGCGTCTGTGTCTTTTAATCCTTGAAAGTATCTTGTTTGTCGTCTAGCTGAAAGCCTAAAAGCCTGTGGACAGGAGTGGTGAGCTGTCCTTGTTTGACCCATGACATGCTTCAAGCTCCCATTCTCCTGAGAGAGCAGGCTTTCAGCCAGGAGTCAGGGGGAGAGAGATGCTGCAGATTACTTTGTTCTAATCTCTAAGCTATAGTCTTCCCTGGGGTGTCTTAACCAGCAGGAGTGTACTGCTCTAAGCTATAGTCTTCCATGGGGTGTCTTAACCAGCAGGAGTGTACTTCTCTAAGCTATAGTCTTCCCTGGGGTGTCTTAACCAGCAGGAGTGTACTCTTTGCTAAGTACTATCAACTACACTGTTCTCACTGGACTGGCCCCCTCAGCTACATTACACTCAGAGCAGAGACCCCAACTACAGAGCAGAGACCCTAACTACAGAGCAGAGACCCTAACTACAGAGCAGAGACCCCAACTACAGAGCAGAGACCCCAACTACAGAGCAGAGACCCCAACTACAGAGCAGAGACCCCAACTACAGAGCAGAGACCCCAACTACAGAGCAGAGACCCCAACTACAGAGCAGAGACCCCAACTACAGAGCAGAGACCCTAACTACAGAGCAGAGACCCTAACTACAGAGCAGAGACCCTAACTACAGAGCAGAGACCCTAACTACAGAGCAGAGACCCCAACTACAGAGCAGAGACCCTAACTACAGAGCAGAGACCCTAACTACAGAGCAGAGACCCTAACTACAGAGCAGAGACCCCAACTACAGAGCAGAGACCCTAACTACAGAGCAGAGACCCCAACTACAGAGCAGAGACCCCAACTACAGAGCAGAGACCCTAACTACAGAGCCAAGACCCTAACTACAGAGCAGAGACCCTAACTACAGAGCAGAGACCCTAACTACAGAGCAGAGACCCCAACTACAGAGCAGAGACCCTAACTACAGAGCAGAGACCCTAACTACAGAGCAGAGACCCTAACTACAGAGCAGAGACCCTAACTACAGAGCCAAGACCCCAACTACAGACCAGAGACCCTAACTACAGAGCAGAGACCCTAACTACAGAGCAGAGACCCTAACTACAGAGAAGAGACCCCAACTACAGAGCCAAGACCCCAACTACAGAGCAGAGACCCTAACTACAGAGCAGAGACCCCAACTACAGAGCAGAGACCCCAACTACAGAGCAGAGACCCTAACTACAGAGCAGAGACCCCAACTACAGAGCAGAGACCCTAACTACAGAGCAGAGACCCTAACTACAGAGCCAAGACCCTAACTACAGAGCAGAGACCCTAACTACAGAGCAGAGACCCCAACTACAGAGCAGAGACCCTAACTACAGAGCAGAGACCCCAACTACAGAGCAGAGACCCTAACTACAGAGCAGAGACCCTAACTACAGAGCAGAGACCCTAACTACAGAGCAGAGACCCCAACTACAGAGCAGAGACCCTAACTACAGAGCAGAGACCCCAACTACAGAGCAGAGACCCCAACTACAGAGCAGAGACCCTAACTACAGAGCCAAGACCCTAACTACAGAGCAGAGACCCTAACTACAGAGCAGAGACCCTAACTACAGAGCAGAGACCCCAACTACAGAGCAGAGACCCTAACTACAGAGCAGAGACCCTAACTACAGAGCAGAGACCCTAACTACAGAGCAGAGACCCTAACTACAGAGCCAAGACCCCAACTACAGAGCAGAGACCCTAACTACAGAGCAGAGACCCTAACTACAGAGCAGAGACCCTAACTACAGAGAAGAGACCCCAACTACAGAGCCAAGACCCCAACTACAGAGCAGAGACCCTAACTACAGAGCAGAGACCCCAACTACAGAGCAGAGACCCCAACTACAGAGCAGAGACCCTAACTACAGAGCAGAGACCCCAACTACAGAGCAGAGACCCTAACTACAGAGCAGAGACCCTAACTACAGAGCCAAGACCCTAACTACAGAGCAGAGACCCTAACTACAGAGCAGAGACCCCAACTACAGAGCAGAGACCCTAACTATAGAGCCAAGACCCTAACTACAGAGCCAAGACCCTAACTACAGAGCCAAGACCCTAACTATAGAGCCAAGACCCTAACTATAGAGCCGAGACCCTAACTACAGAGCCGAGACCCTAACTACAGAGCCGAGACCCTAACTACAGAGCAGTGACCCTAACTACAGAGCAGTGACCCTAACTACAGAGCAGAGACCCTAACTACAGAGCCAAGACACTAACTACAGAGCCAAGACACTAACTACAGAGCCAAGACACTAACTACAGAGCCAAGACCCTAACTACAGAGCAGAGACCCTAACTATAGCGCCAAGACCCTAACTATAGCGCCAAGACCCTAACTACAGAGCCAAGACACTAACTACAGAGCCAAGACACTAACTACAGAGCCAAGACACTAACTACAGAGCCAAGACACTAACTACGGAGCCAAGACACTAACTACAGAGCCAAGACACTAACTACAGAGCCAAGACAGGACCCACAGACTCAAGACAGAACCCACAGACTCAAGACATTGAAAGCCCTGTGATAGACTAGTGTCCTGTCCAGGGAGTGTACTCGTACATCATGCTACAGAAACAGGAGATGGGCTCCTGCCCTATGGGTCTGCTCTGGCTTGGACAAGGCTACCCCCTTAGAATACATTGAAACTAAAAAAAGGCTCACTGGAGTGGAATGAAGCTGTCCAAGACATGGCTTTAGTACCAAGGTAGTATGCATGTAAAGTACTGTATGAGTCAATGTACTGAAAACCCTGGCAAGGCAAACACCACATGCAGGCCAATATTCACATCTGAAAGCCTCTTCCAGACTGACACAGAAATAAACACCTGAAACATATCGGCCTTCTGTCCTCCTTCATCCACTGTGACACAGAAATAAACACCTGAAACATATCGGTCTTCTGTCCTCCTTCATCCACTGTGACACAGAAATAAACACCTGAAACATATCGGTCTTCTGTCCTCCTTCATCCACTGTGTGATGGAACAGTTTATGTTGGTGCTTTTCTAATAACCGTTTTCTGTGTTCATGCAAGTGACTGATTGAACGAACCCTCACTATCTGTATCTGCAATTTGGCAGTACGCCCAGACTCTTGTTTTGAAAACGAAAGATATCTCAGTTTCAAGGTCTCAGCTTAGAGAGGAGAAGCCGCCTCGTGAGGTATTGGTCGGTCACATGAATGAAGCACGCGTTAATTATGAATTAATTATGAATAAGCTAAATCATGCAAATATGACTTGTCTGCAGTATATAAGGGAACTAATGGGACTGCCCCATTAGAGCTCCTGACAGATCCTGACAGTTTGTTGGAACTTCTCCAGCAGCGCTGACAATAAACAAAGATTCATTTAAGATTGACTTTGAGTGTCCGTCCCTGTGTAAGAATTTCCACGACAACTGATAGACAGCACCAAAACTGGCGACATGCCCATCTAGACAGTCTCTGCTGTTACTTTAACTACTACAGTAGGTTAAACTAACCATCTACCTGTAGGTTAAACTAACCATCTACCTGTAGGTTAAACTACCCATCTCCCTGTAGGTTACACTAACCATCTACCTGTAGGTTACACTAACCATCTACCTGTAGGTTAAACTAACCATCTACCTGTAGGTTAAACTAACCATCTACCTGTAGGTTAAACTAACCATCTACCTGTAGGTTAAACTAACCATCTACCTGTAGTAGGTTACACTAACCATCTACCTGTAGGTTACACTAACCATCTACCTGTAGTAGGTTACACTAACCATCTACCTGTAGTGGGTTAAAATTACCATCTACCTGTAGTAGGTTAAACTAACCATCTACCTGTAGTAGGTTAAACTAACCATCTACCTGTAGTAGGTTAAACTAACCATCTACCTGTAGTAGGTTAAACTAACCATCTACCTGTAGTAGGTTAAACTAACCATCTACCTGTAGGTTAAACTAACCATCTCCCTGTAGTAGGTTACACTAACCATCTACCTGTAGGTTAAACTAACCATCTACCTGTAGGTTAAACTAACCATCTCCCTGTAGGTTAAACTAACCATCTCCCTGTAGGTTAAACTAACCATCTCCCTGTAGTAGGTTAAACTAACCATCTCCCTGTAGGTTAAACTAACCATCTCCCTGTAGGTTAAACTAACCATCTCCCTGTAGTAGGTTAAACTAACCATCTCCCTGTAGGTTAAACTAACCATCTACCTGTAGGTTAAACTAACCATCTACCTGTAGGTTAAACTAACCATCTACCTGTAGGTTAAACTAACCATCTACCTGTAGTAGGTTAAACTAACCATCTACCTGTAGTAGGTTAAACTAACCATCTACCTGTAGTAGGTTAAACTAACCATCTACCTGTAGTAGGTTAAACTAACCATCTACCTGTAGTAGGTTAAACTAACCATCTACCTGTAGTAGGTTAAACTAACCATCTACCTGTAGGTTACACTAACCATCTACCTGTAGTAGGTTACACTAACCATCTACCTGTAGTAGGTTACACTAACCATCTACCTGTAGTAGGTTACACTAACCATCTCCCTGTAGGTTAAACTAACCATCTCCCTGTAGGTTAAACTAACCATCTACCTGTAGTAGGTTACACTAACCATCTACCTGTAGGTTAAACTAACCATCTACCTGTAGGTTAAACTAACCATCTACCTGTAGGTTAAACTAACCATCTACCTGTAGGTTACACTAACCATCTACCTGTAGGTTAAACTAACCATCTACCTGTAGGTTAAACTAACCATCTACCTGTAGTAGGTTAAACTAACCATCTACCTGTAGGTTACACTAACCATCTACCTGTAGGTTAAACTAACCATCTACCTGTAGGTTAAACTAACCATCTACCTGTAGTAGGTTAAACTAACCATCTACCTGTAGGTTACACTAACCATCTACCTGTAGTAGGTTACACTAACCATCTACCTGTAGTAGGTTAAACTAACCATCTACCTGTAGTAGGTTACACTAACCATCTACCTGTAGGTTAAACTAACCATCTACCTGTAGGTTAAACTAACCATCTACCTGTAGGTTAAACTAACCATCTACCTGTAGTAGGTTAAACTAACCATCTCCCTGTAGTAGGTTAAACTAACCATCTCCCTGTAGTAGGTTAAACTAACCATCTCCCTGTAGTAGGTTAAACTAACCATCTACCTGTAGTAGGTTACACTAACCATCTATCTGTAGTAGGTTAAACTAACCATCTCCCTGTAGTAGGTTACACTAACCATCTACCTGTAGGTTAAACTAACCATCTACCTGTAGGTTAAACTAACCATCTACCTGTAGGTTAAACTAACCATCTACCTGTAGGTTACACTAACCATCTACCTGTAGGTTAAACTAACCATCTACCTGTAGGTTAAACTAACCATCTCCCTGTAGTAGGTTAAACTAACCATCTACCTGTAGGTTAAACTAACCATCTCCCTGTAGTAGGTTAAACTAACCATCTACCTGTAGGTTAAACTAACCATCTACCTGTAGGTTAAACAAAAAATCTTCCTGTAAGTTGCATCCTCCCTTATCATTTAACCATCTAACTAATACTAGAGAATGGTGTTAACCTAACTACAGTAATACTAGAGAATGGTGTTAACCTAACTACAGTAATACTAGAGAATGGTGTTAACCTAACTACAGTAATACTAGAGAATGGTGTTAACCTAACTACAGTAATACTAGAGAATGGTGTTAACCTAACTACAGTAATACTAGAGAATGGTGTTAACCCAACTACAGTAATACTAGAGAATGGTGTTAACCTAACTACAGTAATACTAGAGAATGGTGTTAACCTAACTACAGTAATACTAGAGAATGGTGTTAACCTAACTACAGTAATACTAGAGAATGGTGTTAACCTAACTACAGTAATACTAGAGAATGGTGTTAACCTAACTACAGTAATACTAGAGAATGGTGTTAACCTAACTACAGTAATACTAGAGAATGTCATTACAAATGTCTGTTTGTCTTTCACAATGAGCATAATAACCACTCCCCCATCAACAACCCCCCCCCCCCCCCCCCCAGCAACAAGACAATGGTGTTAACCTAACTACAGTAATACTAGAGAATGGTGTTAACCTAACTACAGTAATACTAGAGAATGTCATTACAAATGTCTGTTTGTCTTTCACAATGAGCATAATAACCACTCCCCCATCAACAACCCCCCCCCCCCCAGCAACAAGACAATGGTGTTTTCATCCGTTGTGTTCCTCTCTACAACTCGTGACCTGTCCCTCTGACTGGGTGAGTTGTATGTCACATCCTGATGACATGGCTCCCTACAGTCTGTGGTGTCGCATCCTGATGACATGGCTCCCTACAGTCTGTGGTGTCGCATCCTGATGACATGGCTCCCTACAGTCTGTGGTGTCGCATCCTGATGACATGGCTCCCTACAGTCTGTGGTGTCGCATCCTGATGACATGGCTCCCTACAGTCTGTGGTGTCGCATCCTGATGACATGGCTCCCTACAGTCTGTGGTGTCGCATCCTGATGACATGGCTCCCTACAGTCTGTGGTGTCGCATCCTGATGACATGGCGCCCTACAGTCTGTGGTGTCGCATCCTGATGACATGGCGCCCTACAGTCTGTGGTGTCGCATCCTGATGACATGGCGCCCTACAGTCTGTGGTGTCGCATCCTGATGACATGGCGCCCTACAGTCTGTGGTGTCGCATCCTGATGACATGGCTCCCTACAGTCTGTGGTGTCGCATCCTGATGACATGGCTCCCTACAGTCTGTGGTGTCGCATCCTGATGACATGGCTCCCTACAGTCTGTGGTGTCGCATCCTGATGACATGGCTCCCTACAGTCTGTGGTGTCGCATCCTGATGACATGGCTCCCTACAGTCTGTGGTGTCGCATCCTGATGACATGGCTCCCTACAGTCTGTGGTGTCGCATCCTGATGACATGGCTCCCTACAGTCTGTGGTGTCGCATCCTGATGACATGGCTCCCTACAGTCTGTGGTGTCGCATCCTGATGACATGGCTCCCTACAGTCTGTGGTGTCGCATCCTGATGACATGGCTCCCTACAGTCTGTGGTGTCGCATCCTGATGACATGGCTCCCTACAGTCTGTGGTGTCGCATCCTGATGACATGGCTCCCTACAGTCTGTGGTGTCGCATCCTGATGACATGGCTCCCTACAGTCTGTGGTGTCGCATCCTGATGACATGGCTCCCTACAGTCTGTGGTGTCGCATCCTGATGACATGGCTCCCTACAGTCTGTGG
>CM062508.1:3347366-3412366 GCA_031479575.1 Coregonus ussuriensis | reverse complement strand
AAAAGAGAACTACATGCGTGCAAACATTTAATAGTCTAATTTAATAAATCTAAAGTTAGCTTCAGGTCACACAGTCAGAAATCGCTGACAGGCTAAACATTACTTCCTCATCAGCTAAAGTGACACACTAAACCTCCAGCATATTACACAGACTGGCTAGTGTTATGAACAGGTAATACACTTAGAAATAGAATCCGAACACTAGGCTACATACCAGGCAGGTTGTACAGGGCCTTCAGAAAGTATTCACACCCCTTTTCCCACATTTTGTTGTGTTACAGCCTGAATTTAAAATGGATTACATTTATATTTTGTGTCACTGGCCTAAAAAACACAATAACCCATAATGGCAAAGTGGAATTATGTTTTTAGAAAAGTTAACAAATTAATAAAAAATGAAAAAGTATTGTTATGGCAAGCCTAAATAAGTTCAGGAGTAAATGTGCTTAAGTCACATAGGTTTGGACTCACTATGAGCGCAATAATAGTGTTTAACATGATTTGTGAATGAATACCTGATCTCTGTACCCCACACATACAATATATAATATAATATAATAATATACAATGACCTGTACGGTCCCTGAGTAGAGCAGTACATTTCAAACACAGATTTAAAACCACAAAAACCAGGGACGTTTAGCCTCGCAAAGAAGGGCACCTATTGGTAGATGGGTAAAACATTTTTTTTTTAAAGCAGACATTGAATTTCCCTTTGAGCATGGTGAAGTTATTAATTACACTTTGGATGGTGTGTCAATACACCCAGTCACTACAAAGATTACCGTTAATTAACATAAACAAAACATTTAGCATCTCCTGGGTCCATGCATAGCCTACAAGCCACTGATGAGGACCTTTGGAACGTCTACATTTTAAAAAGTCTAATAAATCCATTTAAAAAGATGCACTAATGCAGAAATCTCTCCGCCATTTCCTGGTTGCTAATATTGTCATAGTTTTCCTAATTTCAGTTTCTGTGACAAAACAAGCAAGTATATAAATCAATAAAATAATTCAAAATAGGCTACTAAAGGTTTAAAGAAGACAATGAAAATACTAATCTGTCTTTTAGTTATCAAAATTCTCAACTTAATTGAGCGAACAACATCGCACTGCGCATATCATGTTCTCACTCTCTATCATGTTGGGTCAGTGCCACTTAAAAGTTTGTTTTTGGACAATCATTTCCTCCTCCAGTTCAGATGGACGTCATATTCTACTAGCGTCTCCCCTTCTCTCCGATTATAAATGGACAACGTTGTTTTCATTGATCTGTTGGTCAGTGTCAGCAGAGTAGGCTACCGTGTCATTTGTCGTGTTAAACAATATTCTGCTAACGTCTCCAGTCATATAAAGTGTTGTAGAATTGCATGAAATGTGTTTATAAAAAAAGGCCAGATTTTTCCCGTGCAAAGAAAGAAAGGTATCTGATAGAGCCTATAGCCCTACTCTTCACGTGCTCAGCCATGCATTGAATGCTCTTTTTTTGCTAACAGTGACTGAGTTATATTATTAGCCTAAACTATGACTAGCCAATCTAAATCATTAGGAACAGTAGGCTATCTTACATAAGTCTGCAAATGCAATGATGCATGGAACGCTTTTTTTGGTCATTTAGCAGACGCTCTTACCCAGAGCGACTTACAGTTAGTGAGTGCATACATTATTTTATTTTTTCTCTGGATAAGAGCATCTGCTAAAAATAAATTAAAAATATTAGGAAAGTTGAGAAATAAATATAGTATGTCTAGCCTATAGAAAGCTGATGGGATCCTCCTCTTTTTAATAGAGGCCATCACTCTGTTTTCTCACGCAATGACATAAAACTGTTGTGCAACATGAGCTCATGGGCTCTCATGAAGTGTTTGATTAGATTTTCGATTACATTTGCATTGATGTCAGAGTGATTAGAGGGAAAACAGAGAGCTGAGTACCAGGCCATTAGCGACTGGCCGTTAGCAAGTTTGGTAGGCTACCAACGACCATCAGCGGCATCAGAGCGCCGTTTTGGAGAAGCCTAGTTACCGTGACTCAACAGTCACGTGGAATTTGACTGTGATCATGACTCGTGACCGCCTCTGTGGCGGTAATATGTTCACCGTAACAGCCCTAGTCCTTCCTAACTCAGTTGCCGGAGAGGAAGGAAACCTCTCAGGGATTTCACCATGAGGCCAATGGTGACTTTAAAACAGTTACAGAGTTGAAGGGCTGTGATAGGAGAAAACTGAGGATGGATCAACAACATTGTAGTTACTCCACAATACTAACCTAAATGACAGAGTGAAAAGAAGGAAGCCTTAATATTCCAAAACATGCATCCTGTTTGTAATAAGTCATTAAAGTCATACTGCAAAAGAAATGTGGCAAAGAAATTAACTTTATGTCCTGAATACAAAAGCGTTAAGTTTGGGGCAAATCCAATGCATCACTGAGTACCATTTCAAATTTTGAAGAATATTGATGGCTGCATCATGTTATGGATATACTTGTCAACGGCAAGGACAAAGGAGTTTTTTTAGGATAAAAAGAAACGGAATAGAGCTAAGCACAGGACAAATCCTAGAGGAAAACCTTTCCAACAGACACTGGGAGACAAATGTACCTTTCAGAAGGACAATAACCTAGAACACAAGGCCAAATATACACTGGAGTTGATTACCAAGACGGCATTGAATGTTCCTGAGTTGCCTAGTTACTGTTTTGACTTACATCGGCTTGAAAATCTATGGTAATACTTGAAAATGGCTGTCAGCAATGATCAACAACCAACCTGACAGAGATTGAAGAATTTAAAAAAGAATATTGTGCAAATACTGTACAATCCAGGTGTGCAAAGCTCTTAGAGACTTACCCAGAAAGACTCATAGCTGTAATAATTCTAACATGTATTGACTCAGTGTTTTAGTTTTTTGTTTTACAAATGTTAGAATTTTTCTTCCACTTTTGTGTAGATCTTTGATAAATAAAATAAAATCCATTTGAATCCCACTTTAACACAACAAAATGTGGAAAAAGTAAAGGGGTTATATATGCATTATATATGTATTAGTAAGAGTTTGATGTTTACATTTATAGTACATCATATAATAATAAACATGTTACCTATGACGACCAGTATGAAGAGCAGTGTAGCAACTCCTGCTGTGATGTAGAACATTTTACTGATGTGATAGGCCAGCAGATCCATGTCCTCAACGTTAGGCACCAGGATGGGAGGTAGCAGGAACCCGATGGCTATACCCAGCTGGAAGAAGAGAAGAAACCGACAGCAAAGCTTTAAAAAAAAAAGAAAAGAAAAACTGACGAGACAACGACCACCCTTATTGGAGATGCAATGTTGGAGACAGAGAGACCGGAGACAGAGAGACCGGAGACAGAGAGACCGGAGACAGAGGGCATTCATTTACTGTACTACAAATTCAACCTGTCTCAAACTGGCTAACTGACGACGCATGTTGGCCCATCCCTTCAGAGGACGAGGGATCAAATCAAATTTATAAAGCCCTTTTTTTTTTATATCAGCAGATGTGACAAAGTGCTTATACAGAAACCCGGCCTTAAAAATCCAAAACGGTAAGCAATGCTGATGTAGAAGCACGGTGGCTAGGAAAAACTCCATAGAAGAAGAAACCTAGAGAGGAACCAGGCTCTGAGGGGTGGCCAGTCCCACACTAAGTGATTTAAGTGGAAACATTGAACAGCCAGTTGAATGGAGGAAGCCATGTTGCAGCTTGTTTAATAAGACCAGAGAGGATTCAGAGAAACACCTGGCCAGCCTTATGGACTGGAGGCTCCAGAGAAACACCTGGCCAGCCTTATGGACTGGAGGCTCCAGAGAAACACCTGGCCAGCCTTATGGACTGGAGGCTCCAGAGGAAACACCTGGCCAGCCTTATGGACTGGAGGCTCCAGAGAAACACCTGGCCAGCCTTATGGACTGGAGGCTCCAGAGAAACACCTGGCCAGCCTCATGGACTGGAGGATTCAGAGAAACACCTGGCCAGCCTCATGGACTGGAGGCTCCAGAGAAACACCTGGCCAGCCTCATGGACTGGAGGCTCCAGAGAAACACCTGGCCAGCCTCATGGACTGGAGGCTCCAGAGAAACACCTGGCCAGCCTCATGGACTGGAGGCTCCAGAGAAACACCTGGCCAGCCTCATGGACTGGAGGCTCCAGAGAAACACCTGGCCAGCCTTATGGACTGGAGGCTCCAGAGAAACACCTGGCCAGCCTCATGGACTGGAGGATTCAGAGAAAACAGGAATATGTAAATTAGAGTTTCCACATATCACTTAGACTGGCCACCCCTCAGAGCCTGGTTCCTCTCTAGGTTTCTTCTTCATGGGAGTTTTTCCTAGCCACTGTGCTTTTACAGACCGCCAGGGATACTAAGGCTGAATTTAGGCAGGCAGCCCAATTCTGATCTTTATTTCACTAAATTTGTATTTTGACCAATCGGATCAGCTCTGAAAAATATCTGATGTCAAAAGATCTGATTGGTCAAAAGTAAAACACAGCTTGAGTCACATTTACAGTTACGTTCACATTTAAGCAAGTAAGAGCGGAGGACAGGAGGACTGTAGTATTAACTGTGAAATGCCTGACTCTTAAAATGTTGATAGTCTTTAATACTGTGTGAAGCTGATATTCAAACAAATTACCCACTTAATAAAAACTAAAGACTAAGGAGTGAATCCTAGCTTCCACTTAAAAAAGGCCCAATGCAGCTGTTTTATGAAATAATTTCTGGGTAACAATTAAATACCTTACTATGAATGTTTTCAATTAAAAAGTTGTCAAAAAGAAACAAAAATAGATTCTTAGCGAAAAAACGATTCCTCAAGCAATACTTTAGCTAGGACTGTCTGGGAGTGGTCTGAGTGGGGAGGGGACAACTGAAAACTAGCTGTTATTGGCTGAGAGGTTTGGAACTCTCTTTCTTATTGGTCTATGAACTAATTTACCACCTGGTGATGTCACCAAAACTCCATCCTACCAAAACAGGCTGAAACTTAATCATTTTCCGGGGTTACTGTTTAAATGTTTGACATCAGCTGGACACCTTCCCAGTCCGTGGTGTGAAAGCAGTTGGAAGTGCTGTATTGTAGTGCAGTGAAACAGGATCTCTGATAACATCTTCATGCTTTGGGGCCATGACACTCATAGGGTGAGAGGTACTTTATTTTTTACTGACTTTATTGTCCCCATGGGGACATTATGTTGCAGTATCGTGTACACGTTTAAAGTGGCGTTTACAGTAGAAAACAAATTGACAATCCAACATTCATAACAGTTACATAGCAATAAAAAGAGACTAACCTACAGGCCTTACCGGGTCGATTGGAACATTAACCCCAGCTGTTTAGGAGGGATATCACACCGGGCCTTACTGGGTCGATTGGAACATTAACCCCAGCTGTTTAGGAGGGATATCACACCGGGCCTTACCGGGTCGATTGGAACATTAACCCCAGCTGTTTAGGAGGGATATCACACCGGGCCTTACTGGGTCGATTGGAACATTAACCCCAGCTGTTTAGGAGGGATATCACACCGGGCCTTACCGGGTCGATTGGAACATTAACCCCAGCTGTTTAGGAGGGATATCACACCGGGCCGATTGGAACATTAACCCCAGCTGTTTAGGAGGGATATCACACCGGGCCGATTGGAACATTAACCCCAGCTGTTTAGGAGGGATATCACACCGGGCCTTACCGGGCCGATTGGAACATTAGCCCCAGCTGTTTAGGAGGGATATCACACCGGGCCTTACTGGGTCGATTGGAACATTAACCCCAGCTGTTTAGGAGGGATATCACACCGGGCCTTACCGGGTCGATTGGAACATTAACCCCAGCTGTTTAGGAGGGATATCACACCGGGCCTTACCGGGCCGATTGGAACATTAACCCCAGCTGTTTAGGAGGGATATCACACCGGGCCTTACCGGGCCGATTGGAACATTAACCCCAGCTGTTTAGGAGGGATATCACACCGGGCCGATTGGAACATTAACCCCAGCTGTTTAGGAGGGATATCACACCGGGCCGATTGGAACATTAACCCCAGCTGTTTAGGAGGGATATCACACCGGGCCGATTGGAACATTAACCCCAGCTGTTTAGGAGGGATATCACACCGGGCCTTACCGGGCCGATTGGAACATTAACCCCAGCTGTTTAGGAGGGATATCACACCGGGCCTTACCGGGCCGATTGGAACATTAACCCCAGCTGTTTAGGAGGGATATCACACCGGGCCTTACCGGGCCGATTGGAACATTAACCCCAGCTGTTTAGGAGGGATTTCACACCGGGCCTTACCGGGTCGATTGGAACATTAACCCCAGCTGTTTAGGAGGGATATCACACCGGGCCTTACCGGGCCGATTGGAACATTAACCCCAGCTGTTTAGGAGGGATTTCACACCGGGCCTTACCGGGCCGATTGGAACATTAACCCCAGCTGTTTAGGAGGGATTTCACACCGGGCCTTACCGGGCCGATTGGAACATTAACCCCAGCTGTTTAGGAGGGATTTCACACCGGGCCTTACCGGGCCGATTGGAACATTAACCCCAGCTGTTTAGGAGGGATTTCACACCGGGCCTTACCGGGCCGATTGGAACATTAACCCCAGCTGTTTAGGAGGGATATCACACCTGGCACAAATTATTGTCTAGTTCTGTTTTTCCTGCCCTATACCTGCACCCAGAGGGGAGTAGTTCAAAGTCTGGCTACAGGGGGTGGCTTGGGTCTGGGTACAGGGGGGTGGCTTGGGTCTGGGTACAGGGGGGTGGCTTGGGTCTGGGTACAGGGGGGTGGCTTGGGTCTGGCTACAGGGGGGTGGCTTGGGTCTGGGTACAGGGGGGTGGCTTGGGTCTGACTACAGGGGGGTGGCTTGGGTCTGGCTACAGGGGGGTGGCTTGGGTCTGGGTACAGGGGGGTGGCTTGGGTCTGGCTACAGGGGGGTGGCTTGGGTCTGGGTACAGGGGGGTGGCTTGGGTCTGACTACAGGGGGGTGGCTTGGGTCTGGCTACAGGGGGGTGGCTTGGGTCTGGGTACAGGGGGGTGGCTTGGGTCTGGCTACAGGGGGGTGGCTTGGGTCTGGCTACAGGGGGGTGGCTTGGGTCTGGCTACAGGGGGGTGGCTTGGGTCTGGGTACAGGGGGGTGGCTTGGGTCTAAAAGGATTTTGTGAGCCTTGCAGAGGGCTCTGATCTTAAAGATCTCATCCAGGCCTGTCTGTCTGACTCCAAGTACCTTGCTTGCTATGGTGATAATCCTTCTCAGTACATTTCTCTGGCTGACAGCGGCATTGCCAAACAATACAAAAAGTTCAAATATTCTCAAATGAAAGATTTGTAAAACAGAGTCAGTATAGTACAGTCAACATTAAAAGATCCCAGCTTTTGAGAAAGTACAGTCTCTGTTGACTCTTTTTGTTGATCAGGTCTGTACATTCACTCCACTGAAGCTTATTGACCAAGAGCACACCCCGATATTTTGTATTCCTCTACAATCTCTACGTTCTGACCTCTGATAGATGTTGCCGAGGTAGGTGTTGTACGCTTCCTGAAGTCTATGCACATCTCTTTGGTCTTGTTGGTATTGAGGACCAAGTAGTGATTCGTCACACCACTCTACAAAGTCGTTTAGGACCAGACCATGGTGTTCCTCATTTTACATTACATTTACATTTACATTTTAGTCATTTAGCAGACGCTCTTATCCAGAGCGACTTACAGTTAGTGAATACATATATTTATTTATTTTTATACTGGCCCCCCGTGGGAAACGAACCCACAACCCTGGCGTTGCAAACGCCATGCTCTATCAACTGAGCTACATCCCTGCCGGCCATTCCCTCCCCTACCCTGGACGACGCTGGGCCAATTGTGCGCCGCCCATGAGTCTCCCGGTCGCGGCCGGCGGCGACAGAGCCTGGATTCGAACCAGGATCTCTAGTGGCACAGTTAGCACTGCTATGCAGTGCCTTAGACCACTGCGCCACTTCCTCGTCACCATGCAACAGGCTGATCAGGGCAGCGTCATCAGCGAACTTAACGAGGTGTCTGTCAGGATGGGAACTAGGTGTCTGTCAGGATGGGAACTAGGTGTCTGTCAGGATGGGAACGAGGTGTCTGTCAGGATGGGAATTAGGTGTCTGTCAGGATGGGAACTAGGTGTCTGTCAGGATGGGAACGAGGTGTCTATCAGGATGGGAACGAGGTGTCTGTCAGGATGGGAATTAGGTGTCTGTCAGGATGGGAATTAGGTGTCTGTCAGGATGGGAACGAGGTGTCTGTCAGGATGGGAACGAGGTGTCTGTCAGGATGGGAACGAGGTGTCTATCAGGATGGGAACGAGGTGTCTGTCAGGATGGGAACTAGGTGTCTGTCAGGATGGGAACGAGGTGTCTGTCAGGATGGGAACGAGGTGTCTGTCAGGATGGGAACGAGGTGTCTGTCAGGATGGGAACGAGGTGTCTGTCAGGATGGGAACTAGGTGTCTGTCAGGATGGGAACTAGGTGTCTGTCAGGATGGGAACTAGCACAACTATTAGTGTACAAGATGTTCAGTGGGGGAAAAAAAACACATCCCTGAGGAGAGCCTGTGTTGGTGGTGCGTATGTCTGAAACGTGGGACCCCCCTTTGACCCGCTGTGACCTCTGGCTCAGGAAGTCCAACAGCCACAAAACCAACCCCCCCATCTAAGGAGATGTCCCTTATGAGTCTCCGTGGCAGAATGTAAGGCTGGATTGTGTTGAAGGCAGAAGAAAAGCCAAAAAACAGAACCCTGACATGGGATTTAAACACCCTCTAGATGTCTATAGACCGTGTTGAGGAGAGGAAGAATGTCATCGTCAACTCCTCTGTTTTAGTCGGCGCAACCGACTCAACACAGAAGTTTACATAGTCTGAAACAACATCTGTGAGTTCATTCAGATCAGAGCTGTCCTGAAATACCTCCCACATAGTCCAGTCAAAACACCCTTGGAGACGAGCGATACTATTGTCAGTCCAGATCTGGACAGTTTTAACTGTAGGTTTCTCACTCTCCAGGAGCCGACAGTAGGTTGGCCGGAGGTAGACAACACTGTGGTCTGATGTCCCCAGAGGAGGTCTGGTGGCGGCAGGCCGGAGGTAGACAACACTGTGGTCTGATGTCCCCAGAGGAGGTCTGGTGGTGGCAGGCCGGAGGTAGACAACACTGTGGTCTGATGTCCCCAGAGGAGGTCTGGTGGTGGCAGGCCAGAGGTAGACAACACTGTGGTCTGATGTCACAAGAGGAGGTCTGGTGGTGGCAGGCCGGAGGTAGACAACACTGTGGTCTGATGTCCCCAGAGGAAGTCTGGTGGTGGCAGTGAAAGCATGTGGTATTGTCCCATAGCACAAATCAATAGTATTTTTTCCTAGTGTGACATTTCACATACTGGTGGTCCGTGCGCAGGACCTTGTGCAAAGTACAGTTGTTAAAATCCCCTAAAATAAATGTGGGTTTGCGTCGGGGGAGATGGATTCCAGTTTCTGTGACAGATTATAAATAATCTCTGATGCCTTTGCTATATTAGCTTTTGGTTGAATGTACACAAGGGTAACAAACAATTGGGGGAACTCACGGGGCAGATAGTAGGGTCGCAGTGACACAGAAAGCAGTTCAATGTCGGGGGTACAGAGTCTCTCTTACCAGGATCGATTTACACCACTGGTCCCTGACAAGCAGGCAGATGCCCCCGCAGTGACGTTTCCCTGTGACGATCACGGTCCGCTCTGCCCAGTGTGAAGCCGTCCGGCTCCACTTCCCTGTCCGGAACTCTGTCATCCAGCCAAGTCTCAGTAAACGCCAGCAAACAGGCCTCCCGGTATTCGTGTTGGAAGAGCCTGATTCGCTGACAGCTCATCCGCTTTCCCCCTCAGTGACTGGGCATTGATCAGCAAGGTGTTAAGTTTTAAAAGTCTTTGTCTGATTCCCCCTGCGTTTTCCACGTTTGCATTTGGGTTTGTAATCGACTCCCAGACAAATCAGGGATTAGATGGGCCATTGGGATATCCATGGCATTCGTGTTTGAGTTGCATTGCAGTAGGAACTCTCTGCTGTATTGGATTCCACAGCCAGCAGCGTTTTCATAATTTAGTCAGTTTGTAGTGGGTATGTACACGATCAACAAGATCAGTCCAACACCCCCCGCAGCAACTGTAAAGCCGTCATTGACAGCTGGTTTACAAACAAAAGTGTACAAATTAAAAACATAAAAGAACGCCACACCAAACATAACACACTGCGGGATGCAACAGAGCCGTTAGGGGCTCAATGTCCCGCTAGTGACTGAGTTCCGATGACGACGATTGCGCTCAGCGCTGAATACAACAATGACAGTTTCTCACAGGGCTGTAGTGTTGAGCGGCATGTGTTCAAGGCATACGACATCTGACCCAGCACTCCTGTGGAGCAGGCAGTGTTCCCAGCACTCCTGTGGAGCAGGCAGTGTTCCCAGCACTCCTGTGGAGCAGGCAGTGTTCCCAGCACTCCTGTGGAGCAGGCAGTGTTCCCAGCACTCCTGTGGAGCAGGCAGTGTTCCCAGCACTCCTGTGGAGCAGGCAGTGTTCCCAGCACTCCTGTGGCGCAGGCAGTGTTCCCAGCACCTCTGTGGAGCAGGCAGTGTTCCCAGCACTCCTGTGGAGCAGGCAGTGTTCCCAGCACTCCTGTGGAGCAGGCAGTGTTCCCAGCACCTCTGTGGAGCAGGCAGTGTTCCCAGCACTCCTGTGGAGCAGGCAGTGTTCCCAGCACTCCTGTGGAGCAGGCAGTATTCCCAGCACTCCTGTGGAGCAGGCAGTGTTCCCAGCACTACTATGGAGCAGGCAGTGGAGACCTCACTTTACCAAACCAGGTGGAGGCCAGGACAGAGGGGATCCCCAGGATGAACACCGTACCGACCGAGCACAAACTGACCGAAGAACATCAGCAGAAACATGTCCGGTCTAGCACTCCCTGTCTTGATGCCGCGCCAGCCATCACCACGTCCCTGAATTCCGCGGTTGTCTAGCAACCAGAGGATGGGCAGGATGAGCGGGATGTAAGACAGGAAGTAGATCATAGGAGAGCCAATCGAGGGCCAGCTCGTCGATGTTGTAGAAACGAATGAAGACGTTGCCGACGATGCCGTACTGCAGCCATGTGAAGGCGTTGCTGGCCGACACGCCTTCAAGCTCTGTCAAGTTGTTTTTTTAAATCATTTCTAGGCGGCCATTTTCAAGTCTTGCCATAGATTTTGAAGCCGATTTTAAGTCAAAACTTTAACTAGGCCACTTAGGAACATTCAATGTGTCTTGGTAATCAACTCCAGTGTGTTCTAGGGTATTGTCCTGCTGAAAGGTGAATTTGTCTCCCAGTGTCCGTTGGAAAGCAGACAACCAGGTTTGTCTAGAGTTTTGCCTGTGCTTAGCTCTATTCCATTTCTTATCATTAAAAAAAAACTCCCTAGTCCCTGCCGATGACAAGCATACCCATAACAAGATGCAGCCACCACCATGCTTGAAAGTATTAAAAGTGGTACTCAGTGATGTGTTAGATTTGCCCCAAAACATAACGCTTTGTTTTCAGGACATAACGGTAATTACTTTGCCACATTTTTTGCAGTTTTACTTTAGTGCCTTGTTGCAAACAGGATGCATGTTTTGGAATATTTGTATTCTGTACAGACTTCCTTCTTTTCACTCTGTCATTTAGGTTAGTATTGTGGAGTAACTACAATGTTGTTGATCCATCCTCAGTTTTGTCCTGTCACAGCCATTAAACTCTATTTTAAAGTCACCATTGGCCTCATGGTGATACCCTGAGCGGTTTCCTTCCTCTCCAGCAACTGAGTTAGGAAGGATGCCTGTATCTTTGTAGTGACTGGGTGTATTGATACACCATCCAAAGTGTAATTAATAACTTCACCGTGCTCAAAGGGAAATTCAATGTGTGCTTTTTTTTTTTACCCATCTACCAATAGGTGCCCTTCTTTGCGAGGCGTTGGAAAACCTCCCTGTTCTTTGTGGTTGAATCTGTTTGAAAGTCACTGCTGGACTGAGGGACCTTACAGATAATTGTATGTGTTGGGGTACAGAGATGAGGTAGCCATTCAAAAATCATGCTAAACACTATTATTGCACACAGAGTGAGTCCATGCAACTTATTATGTGACTTGTTAAGCACATTTTTACTCCTGAACTTATTTAGGCTTGCCATAACCAAGGGGTTGAATACTTATTTCAGCTTTTTATTTTTAATTAATTTGTCAACATTTCTAAAAACATAATTCCACTTTGACATTATGGGTTATTGTGTGTAAACCAGTAACACAACATCTCAATTTAATCAATTTTAAATTCAGCCCTGTAACACAACAAAATGTGGAAAAAGTCAAGGGGTGTGAATACTTTCTGAAGGCACTGTATGTGATGACATTGACCTTCCACCTTTGAGGGCAGAGGATGAGAGATGACCAACTGACCAATATAGACCAGTAGTGGCTTGAGAGTCATGCGCAATGCGCAACTGGGTCAAATGGACACCTGGATGGAGTAATCTGGGACATTCAGATAACACATTGCAAAATTACATTGTAATTGCATAATCAAATAGCTATATTTGCAATTACTTTTCAACTTATTGGATCTTAGACTACATAACTTACCTGGTTTCCAAAGACCCCGATGGAGCAAGCGGTGGACACTTCCTCCGATCCGAACCACACCGAGGCGATCTTCGACGGCATCCCGAGGATAAACACCTGCGCCAGGGAACAGCAGAACTGTCCGAGCATGGTGACCGCGAACAGGTCCGGTCTCACGCTGGTCACCTTGATCCAAGTCCCCGCACAATTCATGGCCGTAGCCACTAGCGCAATAACACGGAGACCCTTCTTATCCAGTAGCCAGGTGACTGGGAATATGAAGGGAATGTAAGTCAACATGTATATCATTGACATCCAGTCTATGGTGAAAGACTCTACCCCGTAGAACTTCATGAAAATGTTGTTGATAATTCCGTACTGGATCCATTGACACGAGTTGCAGAGAGAGTACGAGCTGAATAGCAACACGATGAACCATCGCCGTTTGTATAGTTTGATGGTTTGGGTTGTATCGTCGCCGTTCCGGTTGAGTTGTACCTCCTCGCTGTCACCCGCAGACATTATTTTATTTTTTCCCAAATCCGACACATTTTGATTGTCGTTGATTTCGCCATCAACCAAGGAGGGTTTTCCGCTGCTCATATTGCAGTTTACGTTTTATTCAAAGACGTGCTGGTGTATACAATACAGACACGTATTTCTGTTACATTTCAGTGAGCGTTCAGAGTAGCCTGACTATCTACGACCGCTCCCAGACCTTTGGAAAGTAAATGTAGTTTTGGGACATTTAAAACAAGCCAGCTACACCACCTCTCGAAGTTCGCCAATCAAACTACAACTTGACACCGGTTTCTATTGATTATGCCACGTTAGCAAATAAAGTCGTTTTAAAGCAAAGTCATTCCCTGAGATAAAATGAAGTTAGTTAGCGAAACCATGAAATAATTCGAAGTTCGCGCAAAGGTTTTAGACACCACACTCAAACCTAGCTACATTACAAGTTAGCCTACATATCCTCACTTCCTGCAGTTCTTCGTGTGCTGGAGTTGACAAAACAATAGCCTACTTTCACAAGCAGTTTGAACTCAATATACATAGCTATATAGCCCTAAATGTGTCTAAAAATATAACGTGTGGCTATATGTCACTCAGGTCAGCGTCGTCCGATGTAAACGCCGGTTTTACGTCACCGCCGTCTGGGTTGAAATGTGGCACTGGACAACACCGGGGGGAGCTACATCTTGCACCCGAACATCCGACTTCTTTGGTCCCCCGCCCTCAGACATACATATAAAAATAGCATTTTGCCATTGAGAGAGTATTACAGTCTAAAGTTATTCCACTCTCCATGCCAAAATGCTATTTTTTTTGCGGTTGGTGGCACAGGCTATACAACACAGATACGCAAAGCACTATCCACTGGCCCAATAATAGAATGGAATATGGCTCTGGAATTACAATAGAATTGATCATGTTAGTTTGAAGATTCATTAGTCGACTCGTATGTACAGGATACACATGGTATACACCGTCCAACGAAATGTTTACTTGCAGGTTCCTTCTCGACAATGCAACAAAATATTTAACAAGAAAATGTAAGCAAGCCTTGGCTTAAAAACATGAGGCTCACGTCTCAAATTCACTATTTGCATTTCCATTTTTTTTCTAACTTTATTTCTAAATGTACAGTAAGACGCTATAAAATAAAATAAAATACTTTTCAATACAACAGAAAATATTCAAAAAGTACAATCACAATACTACTTATGGTAAACTAAAGACAGTGTAAATCCTCCTGCCACAGCGCAATAAGAGAAACAATCATGTTGGAGCATACAACGCTTTACTGTACCTTACCGTTACTTATAGGTACACAGCGCCACCTAGCGACCATATAGATGAACAATAGAGACAAAAATTAAGATTTAGTTATCAAAGTGATTGTCTGGTTGTCAGATAGCACTTACATGATGCAGATAATACATTTGTTGGTATCAAACTAGAAAAGCAGCATTGTTTGTTTCGACGATAATATTTTCCATTTCAGGGAGTCATTAAAGCACGATTTATCAATGCCCTCTACCTCCATCAAAAATAACCTGTCGTTATCATATACGATGTGGGATAATATCCTGAGTATTTCTAGTAAAACAATTGCACTATTACACGTTTTTAGGACAACAACACTAAAATAACAAAACTGTTGAAAATGTGGGAACAATGATACAGTTCAGCGTTACTTCAAATATTTAAAAAGGTCAAATCTAGAACAACTGACACACAACCTCATGCAAGAGCAATGCACAAAAACATTTTAACCTCCAAGATTGGAGGGACCAAAGGAAATATACGAAAGATAAAAAATAAAAAATAAAAATACATGGAATGTTATCATTCATCATTGTATGAATAGAGTACAAGAAACATTTCCACAAACTGGTGTTCTGGTATCGATCATGTTGGTTTTCTGTCCTATAGTAGACTATTTGCATTGTCAATGCATTGATTGATTCTACATTCACGTCATAGAGATAGGTTTGGAAGTCATTTTATATTGATGTGCCTTAGTCATCTTTCAAAATAAGAAAATCAGTTTATTTTACACCAAGAAACCATTCCTAAGTGCTGCCTGTTCTGTGCTGTTTCAAACACCAGTCTTTACTCGAACCTCTAGACATTCTGTTCAAGTGGCTCTATATAGTACACGACTTTTGACCCATAGGACTCTGGTAGAAAGTAGTGCACTATGTAGGAAATAGGGTTCCATGGTGTACCAAGGTCAGTAAACTTCTCTAGCTTCTCTTTAGCACCCCCTGTTGGTGTGTGGTGATCAGTGCTGGTAGTGCGACACAGCGATGCTGTGCTGGTGGTGGAAGGCACTGCTCCCGTGGTGATGGGGGGGGTACAGGAGGTCATGGGTCGTCTGAGGGGCCAGGCCGGTGCAGAGAGGCTCATGGGTAGTCAGGACGGAGGAGAGATACTTGGCCTCTTCTGTTAGTCTCTTCACCTCATTCCTCAGTGATGTGTTCTCCTTCTCCAGGTTCTCACTCTCCTGAAACCACAGGAACTAATCAATCAATCAAATGTACAGTTAAAGTCTGAAGTTTACATTAGACCTTAGCCAAATAAATACATTTAAACTCAGTTTTTCACAATTTCTGACATTTAATCCTAGTAAAACTTCTTTCCCTGTCTTAGGTCAGTTAGGATCACCACTTTATTTTAAGAATGTGAAATGTCAGAATAATAGTAGAGAGAATGATTTATTTCAGCTTTTATTTATTTAATCACATTCCCAGTGGGTCAGAAGTTTACATACACTCAATTAGTATTTGGTAGCATTGCCTTTAAATTGTTTAGCCTTCCACAAGCATCCCACAATAAATTGGGTGAATTTTGGCCCATTCCTCCTGACAGAGCTGGTGTAACTGAGTCAGGTTTGTAGGCCTCCTTGCTCGCACACGCTTTTTCAGTTCTGCCCACACATTTTCTATAGGATTGAGGTCAGGGCTTTGTGATGGCCACTCCAATACCTTGACTTTGTTGTCCTTAAGCTATTTTGCCACAACTTTGGAAGTATGCTTGGGGTCATTGTACATTTGGAAGACCCATTTGCGACCAAGCTTTAACTTCCTGACTGATGTCTTGAGATGTTGCTTCAATATATCCACATAATTTTCCTTCCTCATGATGCCATCTATTTTGTGAAGTGCACCAGTCCCTCCTGTAGCAAAGCATCCCCACAGCATGATGCTGCCACCCCCGTTCTTCACGGTTGGGATGGTGTTCTTTGGCTTGCAAGCGTCCCCATTTTTCCTCCAAACATAACGATGGTCATTATGGTCAAACAGTTCTATTTTTGTTTCATCAGACCAGAGGACATTTCTCCAAAAAGTACGGTCTTTGTCTCCATGTGCAGTTGCAAACCGTAGTCTGGCTTTTTTATGGCGGTTTTGGAGCAGTGGCTTCTTCCTTGCTGATCGGCCTTTCAGGTTATGTCGATATAGGACTTGTTTTACTGTGGATATAGATACTTTTGTACCTGTTTCCTCCAGCATCTTCACAAGGTCCTTTGCTGTTGTTCTGGGATTGATTTGTACTTTTCGCACCAAAGTACGTTCATCTCTAGGAGACAGAACGCGTCTCCTTCCTGAGCGGTATGACGGCTGCGTGGTCCCATGGTATTTGGCCTCATTTGTATTTATTTTTGATGTATTTAACCCCTTATTTTTTTTACAGTGAACAGTCTGCATATATAATTCCATTCATTTTTTCAACTGAGGATCTGTAAAAAAGTCAAGCTAATGTATCTCCAGCTCAAACTGACGGATTTTGATGGGGATTTGTGTATTATGTTAATTCGATTTCAGTGGGGCGCGCGGACATCGACCGCTTATTTTTTTTACAGTCTGTCGCTGCGGAGAAAAAACAAAGCCACTTTCATTCATTTGTCAACAAATTATCTTCCAATCATTTCGTGAAAACCCAGGATGCGGTTGGTAGATCCAGATCATGTGGTTCCATTCTATGCAAACCATCCCACCTGGTCTAGTTCTGTGAGACTTATCCATCAGCCCAGGCCTCACCAGAGCATGTGAGGGGAGGGGGGGAAGATCTAGTCAGTTGTACAACTGAATGCATTCAACTGAAATGTGTCTTCCGCATTTAACCCAACCCCTCTGAATCAGAGAGGTGCGGGGGGGGGGGGGGGGGGGGGGGATGCCCTAAATCGACATCCACGTCATCAGCGCCCTGGGAACAGTGGGTTAACTGCCTTGCTCAGGGGCAGATTCAACAGATTTTTAGCTTGTCAGCTCTGGGATTCGATCCAGCAACCTTTCGGTTACTGGCCCAATGCTCCTACCCGCCAGGCTACCTGCCACTCCCGTGTTGGCTCAGCCCAGGCCTCACCAGAGCATGAGAGGGCTCAGCGTATTCTGTGGTTGTATGGTTTCTTCAACTCGCTTGATAAACAGGAAGTTGAATTTTCGCTCACTGTGACACGTTTCCTGTTTCCTGAGTAATAGTCGTTCAGAAGACTCTCTCTCTCTCTCTCTTCTGTGTAAATGAGGTATAGTAGAAAGCCGTGGGCAGGAGTGGGGAGAACGGCTGTAATTTCTGGTAAAGGACCCGTGTCAGTGGGTTGTTAACCTAAGTGACGTGAGCACTGGGGTTTACCCAGGCCTGTCTCTGAAAGTAAGACCACATGGCATAACAGTCTTATCTTCCCTCCTCTTAACCTGGCCCCTGTCTTGACCTTTTAGAGGAACCAACAAGTGGAACATTTCTGTCTAACCTGTTTTGTTTCCCACACCTCTGGGACTAAAAGGCCATCGTTACCCACGAGCATCATTACTCAGAGCTTGTACCTTGAACATCTGGGCCTGATAATATGCAGGCCCACTCTGTAACGGAACATGTATATTCATACATGAGGACCTCAGAGCAAGAATTGTTGTAGATGAATGATAGTCTTTCTAAACCACTGAAAAAACTATATCCGACCAGCATTCTATTAAATTACAGACATATTTTCTCGAGAGTTAGAGTTGCATGGATGTCTTCTAGCAGCTCCAAATGCATTGATTTTGACATGACACCATAGACCTTATGAAGAAAGGGTCCTCAGCTGAAATGCATGGTTTCCCATTGATAATACTCTCTTCAGCAACACTAACCGCTAAGACTAAATGTATTTGTAGCTTCTACAAACGGAAATAGGTGTTCTCTACTAGACACGACAGTAGTGAAAGTCAGTGACTAAAACCTTGACTCTGCAGCCAGCCAGTCAATCAACAAAGAGACGTTGAAATGAAAGTGACTGTGCTTTTCACTTTGACTATACCTCAAGTACCTCCAGTCACGTGCCATATCAGGCAATGCTACTCTGATACAGAGAACTAGTGGAGTAGAGTCGTATTGCTACCAGCCCAGCCTACCACTACAGAGAACTAATGGAGTAGAGACGTATTGCTACCAGCCCAGCCTACCACTACAGAGAACTAGTGGAGTAGAGACGTATTGCTACCAGCCTACCACTACAGAGAACTAGTGGAGTAGAGTCGTATTGCTACCAGCCCAGCCTACCACTACAGAGAACTAGTGGAGTAGAGACGTATTGCTACCAGCCTACCACTACAGTGAACTAGTGGAGTAGAGTCGTATTGCTACCAGCCCAGCCTACCACTACAGAGAACTAGTGGAGTAGAGACGTACTGCTACCAGCCCAGCCTACCACTACAGAGAACTAGTGGAGTAGAGACGTATTGCTACCAGCCTACCACTACAGAGAACTAGTGGAGTAGAGACGTATTGCTACCAGCCTACCACTACAGAGAACTAGTGGAGTAGAGACGTATTGCTACCAGCCCAGCCTACCACTACAGAGAACTAGTGGAGTAGGGACGTAGCCTACCACTACAGAGAACTAGTGGAGTAGAGTCGTATTGCTACCAGCCCAGCCTACCACTACAGAGAACTAGTGGAGTAGAGACGTATTGCTACCAGCCCAGCCTACCACTACAGAGAACTAGTGGAGTAGAGTCGTATTGCTACCAGCCTACCACTACAGAGAACTAGTGGAGTAGAGACGTATTGCTACCAGCCCAGCCTACCACTACAGAGAACTAGTGGAGTAGAGTCGTATTGCTACCAGCCCAGCCTACCACTACAGAGAACTAGTGGAGTAGAGTCGTATTGCTACCAGTCCAGCCTACCACTACAGAGAACTAGTGGAGTAGAGTCGTATTGCTACCAGCCCAGCCTACCACTACAGAGAACGAGTGGAGTAGAGTCGTATTGCTACCAGCCCAGCCTACCACTACAGAGAACTAGTGGAGTAGAGTCGTATTGCTACCAGCCCAGCCTACCACTACAGAGAACTAGTGGAGTAGAGTCGTATTGCTACCAGCCTACCACTACAGAGAACTAGTGGAGTAGAGACGTATTGCTACCAGCCTACCACCACAGAGAACTAGTGGAGTAGAGACGTATTGCTACCAGCCTACCACTACAGAGAACTAGTGGAGTAGAGTCGTATTGCTACCAGCCTACCACTACAGAGAACTAGTGGAGTAGAGTCGTATTGCTACCAGCCCAGCCTACCACTACAGAGAACTAGTGGAGTAGAGACGTATTGCTACCAGCCTACCACTACAGAGAACTAGTGGAGTAGAGTCGTATTGCTACCAGCCCAGCCTACCACTACAGAGAACTAGTGGAGTAGAGACGTATTGCTACCAGCCCAGCCTACCACTACAGAGAACTAGTGGAGTAGAGACGTATTGCTACCAGCCTACCACTACAGAGAACTAGTGGAGTAGAGACGTATTGCTACCAGCCTACCACTACAGAGAACTAGTGGAGTAGAGTCGTATTGCTACCAGCCCAGCCTACCACTACAGAGAACTAGTGGAGTAGAGACGTATTGCTACCAGCCTACCACTACAGAGAACTAGTGGAGTAGAGACGTATTGCTACCAGCCTACCACTACAGAGAACTAGTGGAGTAGAGTCGTATTGCTACCAGCCCAGCCTACCACTACAGAGAACTAGTGGAGTAGAGACGTATTGCTACCAGCCCAGCCTACCACTACAGAGAACTAGTGGAGTAGAGACGTATTGCTACCAGCCCAGCCTACCACTACAGAGAACTAGTGAAGTAGAAACGTATTGCTACCAGCCCAGCCTACCACTACAGAGAACTAGTGGAGTAGAGACGTATTGCTACCAGCCTACCACTACAGAGAACTAGTGGAGTAGAGTCGTATTGCTACCAGCCTACCACTACAGAGAACTAGTGGAGTAGAGTCGTATTGCTACCAGCCTACCACTACAGAGAACTAGTGGAGTAGAGTCGTATTGCTACCAGCCCAGCCTACCACTACAGAGAACTAGTGGAGTAGAGTCGTATTGCTACCAGCCCAGCCTACCACTACAGAGAACTAGTGGAGTAGAGACGTATTGCTACCAGCCTACCACTACAGAGAACTAGTGGAGTAGAGACGTATTGCTACCAGCCTACCACTACAGAGAACTAGTGGAGTAGAGACGTATTGCTACCAGCCCAGCCTACCACTACAGAGAACTAGTGGAGTAGAGACGTATTGCTACCAGCCCAGCCTACCACTACAGAGAACTAGTGGAGTAGAGACGTATTGCTACCAGCCCAGCCTACCACTACAGAGAACTAGTGGAGTAGAGTCGTATTGCTACCAGCCTACCACTACAGAGAACTAGTGGAGTAGAGACGTATTGCTACCAGCCTACCACTACAGAGAACTAGTGGAGTAGAGACGTATTGCTACCAGCCCAGCCTACCACTACAGAGAACTAGTGGAGTAGAGACGTATTGCTACCAGCCTACCACTACAGAGAACTAGTGGAGTAGAGACGTATTGCTACCAGCCCAGCCTACCACTACAGAGAACTAGTGGAGTAGAGACGTATTGCTACCAGCCCAGCCTACCACTACAGAGAACTAGTGGAGTAGAGACGTATTGCTACCAGCCCAGCCTACCACTACAGAGAACTAGTGGAGTAGAGACGTATTGCTACCAGCCCAGCCTACCACTACAGAGAACTAGTGGAGTAGAGACGTATTGCTACCAGCCTACCACTACAGAGAACTAGTGGAGTAGAGACGTATTGCTACCAGCCCAGCCTACCACTACAGAGAACTAGTGGAGTAGAGTCGTATTGCTACCAGCACAGCCTACCACTACAGAGAACTAGTGGAGTAGAGACGTATTGCTACCAGCCCAGCCTACCACTACAGATAACTAGTGGAGTAGAGACGTATTGCTACCAGCCCAGCCTACCACTACAGAGAACTAGTGGAGTAGAGACGTATTGCTACAAGCCTTCCACCCTACAGAGAACTAGTGGAGAGTAGAGACGTATTGCTACCAGCCCAGCCACCTACAGAGAACTAGTGGAGTAGAGTCGTATTGCTACCAGCCCAGCTACCACTACAGAGAACTAGTGGTAGTAGAGACGTATTGCTACCAGCCTACCACTACAGAGAACTAGTGGAAGTAGAGACGTATTGCTACCCAGCCAGCCCTACCACTACAGAGAACTAGTGGAGTAGAGACGTATTGCTACCAGCCCTCACCACTACAGAGAACTAGTGGAGTAGAGACGTTTTGCTACCAGCCCATCCTACCACTACAGAGAACTAGTGGAGTAGAGACGTATTGCTACCAGCCTACCACTACAGAGAACTAGTGGAGTAGAGTCGTATTGCTACCAGCCTACCACTACAGAGAACTAGTGGAGTAGAGACGTTATTGCTACCAGCCTACCACTACAGAGAACTAGTGGAGTAGAGTCGTATTGCTACCAGCCCAGCCTACCACTACAGAGAACTAGTGGAGTAGAGACGTATTGCTACCAGCCCCTACCCACTACAGAGAACTAGTGGAGTAGAGACGTATTGCTACCAGCCTACCACTACAGAGAACTAGTGGAGTAGAGACGTATTGCTACCAGCCCAGCCTACCACTACAGAGAACTAGTGGAGTAGAGACGTATTGCTACCAGCCCAGCCTACCACTACAGAGAACTAGTGGAGTAGAGACGTATTGCTACCAGCCCAGCCTACCACTACAGAGAACTAGTGGGAGTAGAGACGTATTGCTACCAGCCCAGCCTACCACTACAGAGAACTAGTGGAGTAGAGTCGTATTGCTACCAGCCTACCACTACAGAGAACTAGTGGAGTAGAGACGTATTGCTACCAGCCCAGCCTACCACTACAGAGAACTAGTGGAGTAGAGACGTATTGCTACCAGCCCAGCCTACCACTACAGAGAACTAGTGGAGTAGAGACGTATTGCTACCAGCCCAGCCTACCACTACAGAGAACTAGTGGAGTAGAGTCGTATTGCTACCAGCCTACCACTACAGAGAACTAGTGGAGTAGAGTCGTATTGCTACCAGCCCAGCCTACCACTACAGAGAACTAGTGGAGTAGAGTCGTATTGCTACCAGCCCAGCCTACCACTACAGAGAACTAGTGGAGTAGAGACGTATTGCTACCAGCCCAGCCTACCACTACAGAGAACTAGTGGAGTAGAGACGTATTGCTACCAGCCCAGCCTACCACTACAGAGAACTAGTGGAGTAGAGACGTATTGCTACCATCCCAGCCTACCACTACAGAGAACTAGTGGAGTAGAGACGTATTGCTACCAGCCCAGCCTACCACTACAGAGAACTAGTGGAGTAGAGTCGTATTGCTACCAGCCTACCACTACAGAGAACTAGTGGAGTAGAGACGTATTGCTACCAGCCCAGCCTACCACTACAGAGAACTAGTGGAGTAGAGACGTATTGCTACCAGCCTACCACTACAGAGAACTAGTGGAGTAGAGTCGTATTGCTACCAGCCTACCACTACAGAGAACTAGTGGAGTAGAGACGTATTGCTACCAGCCCAGCCTACCACTACAGAGAACTAGTGGAGTAGAGACGTATTGCTACCAGCCTACCACTACAGAGAACTAGTGGAGTAGAGACGTATTGCTACCAGCCCAGCCTACCACTACAGAGAACTAGTGGAGTAGAGACGTATTGCTACCATCCCAGCCTACCACTACAGAGAACTAGTGGAGTAGAGACGTATTGCTACCAGCCCAGCCTACCACTACAGAGAACTAGTGGAGTAGAGACGTATTGCTACCAGCCTACCACTACAGAGAACTAGTGGAGTAGAGTCGTATTGCTACCAGCCCAGCCTACCACTACAGAGAACTAGTGGAGTAGAGACGTATTGCTACCAGCCTACCACTACAGAGAACTAGTGGAGTAGAGTCGTATTGCTACCAGCCCAGCCTACCACTACAGAGAACTAGTGGAGTAGAGACGTATTGCTACCAGCCTACCACTACAGAGAACTAGTGGAGTAGAGTCGTATTGCTACCAGCCCAGCCTACCACTACAGAGAACTAGTGGAGTAGAGACGTATTGCTACCAGCCTACCACTACAGAGAACTAGTGGAGTAGAGTCGTATTGCTACCAGCCCAGCCTACCACTACAGAGAACTAGTGGAGTAGAGACGTATTGCTACCAGCCTACCACTACAGAGAACTAGTGGAGTAGAGACGTATTGCTACCAGCCCAGCCTACCACTACAGAGAACTAGTGGAGTAGAGACGTATTGCTACCAGCCTACCACTACAGAGAACTAGTGGAGTAGAGACGTATTGCTACCAGCCCAGCCTACCACTACAGAGAACTAGTGGAGTAGAGACGTATTGCTACCAGCCCAGCCTACCACTACAGAGAACTAGTGGAGTAGAGACGTATTGCTACCAGCCTACCACTACAGAGAACTAGTGGAGTAGAGACGTATTGCTACCAGCCCAGCCTACCACTACAGAGAACTAGTGGAGTAGAGACGTATTGCTACCAGCCCAGCCTACCACTACAGAGAACTAGTGGAGTAGAGTCGTATTGCTACCAGCCCAGCCTACCACTACAGAGAACTAGTGTCACAGTTGAGAATTCTAGGTAAAAACAGGAGGAAAAACACATTTCTGATGATAAGATTCAGTGCAATTTATCATTAGTGCTGGTCTCTGGGTTTCTGACGCCCACACGTGATAACGAATACTCATCACTACAGCAAACACATAGGCAGAGATCTGGCCACGGCTGCGTGCCAAATGGCACCCTATCCCTTATTTTAGTACATTACTTTTGACCAGAGCTCACAGGTATCAGAATCATAAGTAGTGCACTATACAGGGAGTAAGGGAGCCATTTGGGACTCAGCCTAAATGTTGAGCCCAACAGAAGCCACGATGACACATCGCCACATGGTCCATCAGCAGCACTGTGTCAATATCATCTCACACAGACCAACACAGACCAACACAGACCAACACAGACCAACACAGATTCCCAACAATACAGCCTTATCGTGGTAGTTCACCGGGGAAATGTTCCCTGTGATTTGAAGGACTTGAAAATGTCTGATTACTACATAACCAGTCGGTTACTGACTTGTACTAGCCTGAGTACCAGATCTGTTTGTGCTATCATGCCCACTCCTTGTTTTGCTTGACAATGAGCAATGGAGTCGGCAAGAGCACAAACAGATCTGGGACCAGGCTAGACTTTTACAGGTTATAAATCGGCTTTTGCGGTGACCTGCCAAAGTATTTTTTTTGGAACACTATAAGATTCCTGGATGGGTGAAATGTTTATTGGTTTTATTCAGGCGACAACTGATTCACTGCTAAATTGCTCATGCCAAGCCCAGTCGTGCTGAGATATGGTGCCATACACAGGGCGTATTGGGTAGTCATCCTAACTCATAGCCAGACATGGTGCACGCATCGGTGTGTTGTATTGTGGGTAGTCATCCTAACTCATAGCCAGACATGGTGCACGCATCGGTGTGTTGCATTATGGGTAGTCATCCTAACTCATAGCCAGACATGGTGCACGCATCGGTGTGTTGCATTGTGGGTAGTCATCCTAACTCATAGCCAGACATGGTGCACGCATCGGTGTGTTGCATTATGGGTAGTCATCCTAACTCATAGCCAGACATGGTGCACGCATCGGTGTGTTGCATTATGGGTAGTCATCCTAACTCATAGCCAGACATGGTGCACGCATCGGTGTGTTGCATTGTGGGTAGTCATCCTAACTCATAGCCAGACATGGTGCACGCATCGGTGTGTTGCATTGTGGGTAGTCATCCTAACTCATAGCCAGACATGGTGCACGCATCGGTGTGTTGCATTATGGGTAGTCATCCTAACTCATAGCCAGACATGGTGCACGCATCGGTGTGTTGCATTGTGGGTAGTCATCCTAACTCATAGCCAGACATGGTGCACGCATCGGTGTGTTGCATTGTGGGTGGTCATCCTAACTCATTGCCAGACATGGTGCACGCATCGGTGTGTTGCATTGTGGGTAGTCATCCTAACTCATAGCCAGACATGGTCAATCAATCAATTTTATTTTATATAGCCCTTCATACATTAGCTAATATCTCGAAGTGCTGTACAGACACCCAGCCTAAAACCCCAAACAGCTAGTAATGCAGGTGTAGAAGCACGGTGGCTAGGAAAAACTCCCTAGAAAGTTCTCATGGTGCACGCATCGGTGTGTTGCATTGTGGGTAGTCATCCTAACTCATAGCCAGACATAGTGCACGCATCGGTGTGTTGCATTGTGGGTAGTCATCCTAACTCATTGCCAGACATGGTGCACGCATCGGTGTGTTGCATTGTGGGTAGTCATCCTAACTCATAGCCAGACATGGTGCACGCATCGGTGTGTTGCATTGTGGGTAGTCATCCTAACTCATAGCCAGACATGGTACACGCATCGGTGTGTTGCATTGTGGGTAGTCATCCTAACTCATTGCCAGACATGGTGCACGCATCGGTGTGTTGCATTGTGGGTAGTCATCCTAACTCATAGCCAGACATGGTGCACGCATCGGTGTGTTGCATTGTGGGTAGTCATCCTAACTCATAGCCAGACATGGTACACGCATCGGTGTGTTGCATTGTGGGTAGTCATCCTAACTCATAGCCAGACATGGTGCACGCATCGGTGTGTTGCATTGTGGGTAGTCCTCCTCACCAGGTGTAGACTGTCTGCCTTCTGAGTCTGTCTCATTCTACTCTTCTGGGCAGCGATACGGTTCTTCTCCCTTCTCATCACTTTCTTTATGTTGTCTGAGGAGCCCTGGGGAGAGACACGGGGAAGAGTCATCTTCCTGACAGGACGGTAACTGATGCCCACCCCAACTAACTAACACTAATGGGTGGAGTATTAGGGTTCATTCCAATATACAATAGATATTGTAGATTGAAAATGTATAATCATGCATAACAATTTTGACAGTTCTAGGATGAGACACCTCTTTGGTGCATGACTTGACTGACGCAGCATTTCTACAAAGCTGAGTTGTTCTGATACCATGAGAACTGTAGTATTCAGGACATGAAACAAGGCGTGATCTGAGTTGATGTGTTAACTGACGAGTCAAACCCACCCGACCCATCCCTTCTCAGCAGTCTATCAGCGCATCCCTTGATCAAACGGCCTTTGATTCCCAGACCAACACCTAACTATACCAATAACTGTCATCAAGGAAACTCTTCAGTGTTGTCATGCATGATTCTACATTTCTATGTGATTCTACATTTCAATCTAAATTCGAAACACTACGGAAGAAGACGTCTCCTAGACGCAAACCTCAAACCTGTCCTTAAATGACCAGTCGTGTGATGGTGATGTGTGACACCTCAACAATATGTTATTGAAAACCTGATTATAATTCCCCGTTCATCGTCTGAGCTGATGGACAAAACAATAACAGTCATCTACCACGTCTAAACATCCCAATGATAACACTTCACGTCTGAATAAATGCTATCATTTTACATTTTAGTCATTTTAGCAGACGCTCCTATCCAGAGCGACTTACAGGAGCAATTAGGGTTAAGTGCCTTGCTCAAGGGCACATCTACAGATTTTTCACCTAGTCGGCTCAGGGATTAGAACCAGCGACCTTTCGGTTACTGGCACAACACTCTTAACCACTAAGCTACCTGCCGCCCATGCTATAAGAGAGGGAGAGAAGGAGAGAGGGAGAGAGAGAGAGGATCTCCTTACCTGCCTGCTGCCCGCTGGTGAAGGGGACTTGGCGTAACTGGAATCATTGCTGTCAGAGCCGTGAGCCATAGCCAACCACGTCGCCCCAAACCCCAGAGCCTCTCTCCACTTCTGCTTTCTGTTTGTGTCTGTGTCGATGTGTGTGTACCGCTGTGTGCGTGTGCGTGTGTGTGTGTGTGTGTGCAGCAGAGAGAGAGAATGTGCTTTGCTGAACTTGGTCGATCGCTTAATGAGTAAGAACTCTTTCTCCTCTATTACTAGCGCACTCTCTCGCTTTCTCCCGCCCTCCCTTTCTCACTCACACACACAGTCTGCCTAATTAGCAGCCAGCGTCTGATGTGGTTTCTGGTAAAACAGTGTTAGTGACACCAGACTGGAAGTCACATGACCCTTGGAAAGTTAACCTAGTGGTATGAACCTATAGGGGCATTTCTACTACCAAGTCAACCTATAGGGGCATATTTATATTTTTAGTCATTTTAGCAGACGCTCTTATCCAGAGCGACTTAACAGTTAGTGAGTGCATACATTTTTCATACTGGCCCCCCCCCCCCGTGGGAAACGAACCCACAACCCTGGCGTTGCAAGCGCCACGCTCTACCAAAATCTACTACCAAGTCAACCCCACAGGAAGAGCAGTGTTCTATTTACAGGGGGAATATATATATCATATTCTCAATAAAGGGGCTGATCATGAAATTAGCCTGACGGGAATATTAGGAGGTAGAGTGGTAGAATGAGACATTGTTACACACAGTTTCATAGAGATGGTGATTATCAAATGAGATATATTTCATACGACTACAGCAATAAAAATGGGCCAGGAATGAAGAAATCAAATCGTTCATTTTTAGATACAAATACTTATCCTGGTCCCAGATCTGTTTTGTAACTCTTGCCAACTCCATTGCTGTCATTGTCAAGTCAAACAAGCACAGATCTGACAGCAGCCTAACACATACTGGCTACAAAAAGAAGGATGGGCATTCCTTCACCTGCTAACAGACCATCTACCGTTCTGTAGTTTAGATCGACACTCCGTCAGGGTTCTACAGCGCGATCATTTTATTCGCATATGCACCTAAATATTTTGCTGTGCGACCTGGAATGTTTTATTTAGGAGCACCAGTGTGCCTAGAATAATGAAGGATTCTAGCTTTATATATTTTCCATTGTCCTCCTACATTTGTTTTGTGTGCGTCTACATTTTTCAACTTAGGCTCGCACGTGCTCCTTGTAAAAAAAGGTCAGCGTCAGATGACTGGGTCAGACCCTCTACCATACTGTAGTTTAGACAGAAACTCTTAATGGATGACTGGGTCTCACACATTAGCGCATAGCTTTGGGGTTTCCACCAGCCTACACTTCTTCTATCTCAGCACCTCACCAGCCGTAGGGGGGATAGTCACAGGGTGTGAGACCTAGTGTGCGTCCCAAATAACACCCTATTCCCTTTATAGTGCACTACTTTTGACCAGAGTCCTATGAAACCCCTATGGGCCCTGGTCAAAAGTAGTGCACTATAAAGGGAAAGGGGTGCCATCTGAGGTGAGACTCAGTCAACCAACCAGTCAACCATCCAGGCGTGTAAGAAACTCCATTCAGCTTTACTGTAATGGGCGATGTGTAAGGTAACTGGAAGGCATCAATAAGAAACTCCGCTCAGCTTTCCTATAATGGGCGATGTGTAAAGTAACTGGAAGTTACACTATATACAGTGAGGGAAAAAAGTATTTGATCCCCTGCTGATTTTGTACGTTTGCCCACTGACAAAGACATGATCAGTCTATAATTTTAATGGTAGGTTTATTTGAACAGTGAGAGACAGAATGACAACAAACAAAAATCCAGAAAAACGCATGTCAAAAATGTTATGAATTGATTTGCATTTTAATGAGGGAAATAAGTATTTGACCCCCTCTCAATCAGAAAGATTTCTGGCTCCCAGGTGTCTTTTATACAGGTAACGAGCTGAGATTAGGAGCACACTCTTAAAGGGAGTGCTCCTAATCTCAGCTTGTTACCTGTATAAAAGACACCTGTCCACAGAAGCAATCAATCAATCAGATTCCAAACTCTCCAACATGGCCAAGACCAAAGAGCTCTCCAAGGATGTCAGGGACAAGATTGTAGACCTACACAAGGCTGGAATGGGCTACAAGACCATCGCCAAGCAGCTTGGTGAAAAGGTGACAACAGTTGGTGCGATTATTCGCAAATGGAAGAAACACAAAATAACTGTCAATCTCCCTCGGCCTGGGGCTCCATGCAAGATCCCACCTTGTGGAGTTGCAATGATCATGAGAACGGTGAGGAATCAGCCCAGAACTACACGGGAGGATCTTGTCAATGGTCTCAAGGCAGCTGTTACCATAGTCACCAAGAAAACAATTGGTAAAACACTACGCCGTGAAGGACTGAAATCCTGCAGCGCCCGCAAGGTCCCCCTGCTCAAGAAAGCACATATACAGGCCCGTCTGAAGTTTGCCAATGAACATCTGAATGATTCAGAGGAGAACTGGGTGAAAGTGTTGTGGTCAGATGAGACCAAAATCGAGCTCTTTGCCATCAACTCAACTCGCTGTGTTTGGAGGAGGAGGAATGCTGCCTATGACCCCAAGAACACCATCCCCACCGTCAAACATGGAGGTAGAAACATTATGCTTTGCAGGTGTTTTTCTGCTAAGGGGACAGGACAACTTCACCGCATCAAAGGGATGATGGACGGGGCCATGTACCGTCAAATCTTGGGTGAGAACCTCCTTCCCTCAGCCAGGGCATTGAAAATGGGTCGTGGATGGGTATTCCAGCATGACAATGACCCAAAACACACGGCCAAGGCAACAAAGGAGTGGCTCAAGAAGAAGCACATTAAGGTCCTGGAGTGGCCTAGCCAGTCTCCAGACCTTAATCCCATTGAAAATCTGTGGAGGGAAGTTGAAGGGTCGAGTTGCCAAACGTCAGCCTCGAAACCTTAATGACTTGGAGAAGATCTGCAAAGAGGAGTGGGACAAAATCCCTACTGAGATGTGTGCAAACCTGGTGGCCAACTACAAGAAACGTCTGACCTCTGTGATTGCCAACAAGGGTTTTGCCACCAAGTACTAAGTCATGTTTTGCAGAGGGGACAAATACTTATTTCCCTCATTAAAATGCAAATCAATTTATAACATTTGTGACATGCATTTTTCTGGATTTTTTTGTTGTTATTCTGTCTCTCACTGTTCAAATAAACCTACCATTAAAATTATAGACTGCTCATGTCTTTGTCAGTGGGCAAACGTACAAAATCAGCAGGGGATCAAATACTTTTTTCCCTGACTGTATACAAAAGTATACAAAAGTATGTGGACACCCCTTCAAATTTGTGGACTCGGCTATTTCACCCGTTGCTGACAGGAGTATAACATTGAGCATACAGCCATGCAATCTCTATAGACAAACACTGGCAGTAGAATGGCCTTACTGAAGTGACCTTCAACGTGGCACCGTCATAGGATGCCACCTTTCCAACATGTCAGTTCATCAGATAACTGCCTTGCTAGAGCTTCCCCGGTCAACTGTAAGTGCTGTTATTGTGAAGTGGAAACGTCTAGGAGCAACAACGGCTCAGCCGCGAAGTGGTAGGCCACACAAGCTCACAGAACGGGACCACCAAGTGCTGAACGCGTAAAAATCGTCTGTCCTTGTTTGCAACACTCACTATCGAGTTCCAAACTGCCTCTGGAAGCAACGTCAGTACAATAACTGTTCGTCGGGAGCTTCATAAAATGGGTTTCCATGGCCGAGCAGCCGCACACAAGCCTAAGATCACCATGTGCAATGCCAAGCGTCGGCTGGAGTGGTGTAAAACTTGCTGCCATTGGACTCTGGAGCAGTGGAAACACGTTCTCTGGAGTGATGAATCACGCTTCACCATCTGGCAGTCCGACGGACAAATCTGGGTTTGGCGGATGCCAGGAGAACGCTACCTGCCCCAATGCATAATGCCAAATGTAAAGATTGGTGGAGGAGGAATAATGGTCTGGGGCTGTTTTTCATGGTTCGGGCTAGGCCCCTTAGTTCCAGTGAAGGGAAATCTTAATGCTACAGCATACAATGACATTCTAGATTATTCTGTGCTTCCAACTTTGTGGCAACAGTTTGGGGAAGGCCCTTTCCTGTTTCAGCATGACAATACCCCCGTGCACAAAGCAAGGTCCATACAGAAATGATTTGTCGAGATCGGTGTGGAAGAACTTGACTGGCCTGCACAGAGCCCTGACCTCAACCACATCGAACACGTTTGGGATTAATTGGAACGCCGACTGTGAGCCAGGCCTAATCGCCCAACATCAGTGCCTGACCTCACTAATGCTCTTGTGGCTGAATGTAAGCAAGTCCCTGCAGCAATGTTCCAACATCTAGTGGAAAGCCTTCCCAGAAGAGTGGAGGCTGTTATAGCAGCAAAGGGGGGGACCAACTCCATATTAATGCCCATGTTTTTGGAATGAGATGTTGGACGAGCAGGTGTCCACATCATTGGTCATCAACATGAAAGTCAGGATATTTGTTTTATTAATTTTTTATTTCATGCATCACCAGTCAGAGTATGGGTGATTGTACAGACTATATTTGGTAAATGCAGAAATAGCCTTTCTCTGTGTGTGTGTGTGTGTGTGTGTGTGTGTGTGTGTGTGTGTGTGTGTGTGTGTGTGTGTCTCCTGTCTTTCAGGGTTTTATGATTGTTTTATTTTGTGAAGATGGCGCTCGCTGTTCCTGTGTATTTCATCAGAAACCTACACCATGAAATATGTGTCTATGTCCTCTAGTCTAGTACATAGGCAACATGTAACCTTACATGGAAGGTTTCGCTTCGTAATGTAGCCACCATTTTGAAGTTATTGTTGTTGTTGTTGTTGTTGTTTCACACGGTAGCATTTGGTGGCATCAGATCAAGAAAAAGAAAAAAATTGTGCGCCTGAAGAAAAAGCAGACCTAAACAGCTTCTGCCTGGCAGAAGAGCCTCCAACACAGAAACATGTTCTGAAGAGCTTCATGGACAAGACCAGAATGCAATGATGTATATAAACCCTGGATTGCTGAGGCTCTGTATTGGCCATTGAGAGGCTTTGAAGCCACTGGTCGGCCATATTGGCACTCCCCAGTAGCAGCAGTCCTCCATAGGAATGAATGGAATTCTACAGTATTTCAATTAAATGTTTCAAGGACAAAAATGACAAGTATTTCTGTTGTATTTTTGTTGTAGTGGCGACAGTAACATTAGAACCTGGAAATGGCGTCGGATGACATGGCTGCCGTTTTACGGGCTCCTAACCAATTGTGCTATTGTGTTTGTTTTTTTGCGTTATATATAACTTATTTTGTACATAATGTTTCTGCCACCGTCTCTTTTGACCGAAAAGAGCTTCTGGATATCAGGACAGCGATTACTCACCTCGTACTGGACAAAGATTTGTTTACTTCAGACACCCGACAAGGCCCAAATCCCCGTCATTCGCAGGAGAAAGAGATGGAGATATTGGGGACGTAGGTCAGGGTGCCTTGTAAGGATCCGATGGCGAGTGGGTAATCTGCCTCTAACATTAGTCCTATTAGCCAACGTAAAATATAATATTAAGGAAGTCTCAAGGTTTTGCTCGCCTGAGGTAGAGTCTCTCATGATAAGCTGTAGACAACACTATTTACCAAGAGAGTTTTCATCTATATTTTTCGTAGCTGTCTATTTACCACCACAAACCGATGCTGGCACTAAGACCGCACTCAATGAGCTGTATAAGGTCATAAGCAAACAGGAAAACGCTCATCCAGAGGTGGCACTCCTAGTGGCCGGAGACTTTAATGCAGGGAAACTTAAATCAGTTTTAACTCATTTCTACCAGCATGTTAAATGTGCAACCAGAGGGAAAAAAAACTCTAGACCACCTTTACTCCACACACAGAGACGCGTACAAAGCTCTCCCTCGCCCTCCATTTGGCAAATATGACCATAATTCTATCCTCCTGATTTCTGCTAACAAGCAAAAACTAAAGCAGGAAGCACCAGTGACTCCGTCAATAAAGAAGTGGTCAGATGACGCAGATGCTAAGCTACAGGACTGTTTTGCTAGCACAGACTGGAATATGTTCCGGGATTCTTCCGATGGCATTGAGGAGTACACCACATCAGTCACCGGCTTCATCAATAAGTGCATTGATGATGTCGTCCCCACAGTGACCGTACGTATCTACCCCAACCAGAAGCCATGGATTACAGGCAACATCCGCACTGAGCTAAAGGGTAGAGCTGCCGCTTTCAAGGAGCGGGACTCTAACCTGGACGCTTATAAGAAATCCCGCTACACCCTCCGACGAACCATCAAACAGACAAAGAGTCAATACAGGACTAAGATTGAATCGTACTACACCGGCTCCGACGCTCGCCGGATGTGGCATGGCTTGCAAACTATTACAGACTACAAAGGGAAGCACAGCCGCAAGCTGCCCAGTGGCACGAGCCTACCAGACGAGCTAAATTACTTCTATGCTCGCTTTGAGGCAAGCAACACTGAAGCATGCATGAGAGCACCAGCTGTTCCGGATGACTATGTGATCACGCTATCCGTAGCCAATGTGAGTAAGACCTTAAAACAGGTCAACATTCACAAGGCTGCAGGGCCAGACGGATTACCAGGACGTGTACTCCGAGCACGGGCTGACCAACTGGCAAGTGTCTTCACTGACATTTTCAGCCTGTCCCTGACTGAGTCTGTAATATCAACATGTTTCAAGCAGACCACCATAGTCCCTGTGCCCAAGGACACTAAGATAACCTGCCTAAATGACTACCAACCCGTAGCACTCACGTCTGTAGCCATGAAGTGCTTTGAAAGGCTGGTCATGGCTCACATCAAAACCATTATCCCAGAAACTCTAGACCCACTCCAATTTGCATACCGCCCCAACAGATCCACAGATGATACAATCTCTATTGCACTCCACACTGCCCTTTCCCACCTGGACAAAAGGAACACCTACATGAGAATGCTATTCATTGACTACAGCTCAGCGTTCAACACCATAGTGCCCTCAAACCTCATCACTAAGCTAATGACCCTGAGACTAAACACCTCCCTCTGCAACTGGATCCTTGACTTCCTGACGGGCCGCCCCCAGGTGGTAAGGGTAGGTAACAACACATCTGCCACGCTGATCCTCAACACGGGGGCCCCTCAGGGGTGCGTGCTCAGTCATCTCCTGTACACCCATAACTGCATGGCCAAGCACGACTCCAACACCATCATTAAGTTTGCCAACAACACAACAGTGGTAGTCCTAATCACTGACAACGATGAGACAGCCTATAGGGAGGAGGTCAGAGACCTGGCCGTGTGGTGCCAGGATAACAACCTCTCCCTCAACAAAGGAGATGATTGTGGACTACAGGAAAAGGAGGACCGAGCACGCCCCCATTCTCATCGACTGGGCTGTAGTGGAGCAGGTTGAGAGCTTCAAATTCCTTGGTGTCCACATCACCAACAAACTATCATGGTCCAAACACACCAAGACAGTTGTGAAGAGGGCACGGCAAAGCCTATTCCCCCTCTGGAGACTGAAAAGATTTGGCATGGGTCCTCAGATCCTCAAAAAGTTATACAGCTGCACCATCGAGAGCATCCTGACTGGTTGCATCACTGCCTGGTATGGCAACTGCTCGGCCTCCGACCACAAAGCGCTACAAAGGGTAGTGCGTACGGCCCAGTACATCACTGGGGCCAAGCTTCCTGCCATCCAGGACCTCTATACCTGGTGGTGTCAGAGGAAGGCCCTAAAAATTGTTAAAGACTCCGGCCACCCTAGTTATAGACTGTTCTCTCCGCTACCGCACGGCAAGCGGTACCGGAGCGCCAAATCTAGGTCCAAAAGGCTTCTTAACAGCTTCTACCCCCAAGCCATAAGACTCCTGAACTGCTAATCAAATATTTGCATTGACGTCTTTTTAATAATGCACTACGACCAGGGAAAGTAACTACTTTTGACCAGGGAAAGTAACTACTTTTGACCGGGGCCCATAGGGAAAGTAACTACTTTTGACCAAACTGAGCTTTCTCATAACCATGTCCATCAATACAAAGCTTGGGCTCACTTAAATCTCCCTCATTCACTTCCATTCCACCTCCAGAACTCAGTCTGGCATACAGCTCTCTGTTTGTAAGCTACTGTACTTGACCCCAGTGTTCTTTGACACGCCATCTTCAACAGATTCGACCTCTGCCTCCCTCACTCTCTTCAAGCTGTTCTTCCTCCACTCCTCCCTCGAAATCCACCTTTCCGTATACCTGTCCCAATATTCCTCTTCTCCCGGCTGTGCGCTCCAGGCCCAAGAACTGAGCATGCGTAAAAACCGTTGCTTGATACGGTTTTCCATATGCAATTATTATTATTATGCATTATAATGCGGTTTAAACCACCTCCAAGCTATTTTATCTAATGCGCTCTAAAGTCGTTTTCCAGTGCTTTGTTGTGGTTATTTCTTGATGCGCATCAGTTCTATCGCGTTAATGTTTTATGGACAAAGGGTTGGAAATAGGTGTCTCCATAATGACAATCTAAATAGCCTACCTACAACTACTAAAAAGTTTTCACTACCTGCGCTTGCTGCTTTCTCCTCAAACTCACTTGACAAAGCTACAGCTCTCTCTCGACAAAACACCCTTCCACCGGCCCTCCACACCACTCACTCAGCAACAGCCTGCCCCACTGGACATACAACCCTGATGGGCGGATTCGATTATGTTGAACCACCGGGCAAAAGCAGTGAGGGAGGAGCGCCCTCTCAAATTGAACAGTATTCTGCAACGCTCGGCCATGTTGTCAACAAGGAAGCATGGTGCATTGTCCAGAAAAATACATTAAATATATGTTTGAATTTTCAAACTAGTCACTCTGTCACTTTTGTTTAGAGCACGACTTCGCCTTGGTCTTTGAACGGGGCTCATGCCTGGGAGGAGCGCCCGGTTCCAAAACTAATGCAATCAACTTTCACCCGGTGGGTGCAAAACACCCCTACCCGGGTGTAGCATGACGTCACAATCAGAACGATTGGGGAACTATTTCACGCTGGGGAGATTTTTACATGACATCCTGGACAGATTAATCGAATCCCATCATTGTCCACAAGGGGGGAGGGGCTATACATCACGTATGGATAGTTCAATAACCAATCAAAAAACATGTTGTGATACACCATCAGCCGCCAAAACCCACACATAGAAGTCTCTACCAGTCGACGGTCAAAGAGCGGCCCCTGTTGGACATTTTAAGTAACGCTTCTAAATAATACTGATTATTTCACCTTTACTCCAGTAGGAGGCGATATAGAAGTCCGTGTTAGCGGCGTCTTTCCATAAATAAACATTTATTTCAGTAGTTTAGTGAGTTTAAACAAAACAGAAAACAATTACAGTTCATGGATTATACTACAGACATTGGTAAATAATATCACCAACGTTTCACACACGTTTTATGGACAGTTCTGGACACGTCTACATTTCCTTTACACATGTTCAAGTTAGGAGAAAAAAAACATCGAACGGGATTTACAAAAGGAATATAAACAAAAAAAAATGTTGTAACATAAAATACAGCTAAAAAGACTGGGTCCCGCTGTATTGCTCAGGCTGCACTACAGCGTCTATTCACAGGCGCGATCCCACTACTGAGCGGCACGGGGGCTTTGGCCTGCTCCGTTTCCGACCTGGGCCGGTGCACCCCTCCTTAGACGACCTGGTGGTCCCGGGCTCCCCCAGGAGCACCATATCGATACCGAACTTAGTGCGGACACCCGATCGGCATAGTCCACTGGAGCTCAGAACTCCTGAGCTCAAACGATCCGCCAGCCTAAGCCTCCCAGCAACTTGGATTACAGGCGCACGCCACTGCACCCGGCGAGAGATGAGAGGATTTTTAGGGCATTTGAAGTTAAAGTCGTGACGTCATGCAACGCGTCACACGGTTTATATTGTTCTACAGCGACCTGTTGTGGTGGCATGTGGAATTGCAGCCGGTGTTCACATTTTTCTAGCTGTAGCACTTCAATGCTGAAAGCCTGTCCAGTTGTTATGGGTGACCCAGTATGGTAAATATTGTATTGCCGCATTCAAAGCAACTGGGAACTCGGAAATCTCCGACTTCCAACTTCAGTGCATTCAAGACAACTGGGAACTCTGGAAAAAACAAGCTAAGACTGGGAAAAATCGTTTTGAATGTTCATCCAACTCGGAATTCCAAGTCGGAAACTTTCTAGAGCTCCAACTTTCCGACCTGACGATTACTGACGTCATGATTACTGACGTCATGATTACTGACGTCATGATTACTGAGTGGGAGCTGCCCTTCCCATAGGGGTGGGAGGGCCAAGAGACCAGAGGTGGCAGAACAGAGTGCTCGGTTGGGGTGTAAGGTTTGAGCATAGCCTGAAGGTAGGGGCAGTTCCTCTTGCTGCTCCGTAGGTAAGCACCATGGTCTTGTAGTGGATGCGAGCTTCGTCTGGAAGCCAGTGGAGTGTGCGGAGGAGAGGTGTGACATGGGAGAACTTGGGAAGGTTGAACACCAGGCGGGCTGCAGCGTTCTGGATAAGTTGCTGGGGTTTGATGGCACAAGCGGGGAGCCCAGCCAACAATGATACCAGTACATAATGTATATGAGACTAACCATAAGACAGATTTTCTACATGATTTTTCTGACTTGAAATTGATTAGTGCAAATCCAACCCTTGTATTGTAGGTACAGTACTGTACATGGAAATAAGGAGCTGACCCTTTGTAGGCTAATAAAACATTTAAAAAAGGAAAATAATGTGCTGTGGGGAGCGTTGAAATTCTACCTTGTTTATTTGCTGAGAATGATTGTAGAATACAGAGATGAAATCAGAAGGTCAACGGCACGGAAGAGGACTGAAGAGATTGTTGGTGTTGATGGTGGGTGAAGAGAGACTTGCACAACAATGTTTGCAAGTCAAAGCCACAATTTCCTTTACCCAAAGTACCCATTCATGTGCATTGTATATGTAGGCCTATGTATTTTACAGGAAGTGAGCTATAATCTTCAATGTCATGACACTGGTATAATGAAAGAGCCATAAACTATGATATATGACAATCATATAACGTTAAAATACCATAATCCAATTGGTAGCATATTACATGGGAAATTCATGATTAGTTTGGTTTATTAGTTCATTTACAATGTTATAATTTGTTACTGGTGAGTTGCATCCTTTGGGGGGCAAATTTCACAATTAAATTTAGTCAACACATTCACAAATGGTGGCTTTGATCATAGTTTTGAAGTTTAGATTTAGATTAATTGAGGTTCATAGCTAGCTAGCAGCACAAGCAAACATTGTTGTGCAAATATCTCTTCACCCACCATCAACACCAACAATCTCTGCAATCGTCCTACATGCTATTGACCTTCTGGTTTGGTCTCTGTATTCTAGCAAGACATCATATAGAATTGGAAAACCAGACACAGCGATGATTTTTTTTTGGTTTTGCTTGCCCAAAACAAATGACAGGCAGAACTATGTTTCATGAAGGAAGATTTTCAAGCAAGCATCTGCTCCTCACCTGATTGGTTAACAGCAGGGGTGGCCGCGTGAAGTTTGCATGAAGTAAAGCGGAGCCAGAGAGGAAAAGGTGGCTTGTTTTTGTCGGGTTTGAGAGCAATGGCGGAAGAAGAAGCAATGCATGATTCTGTTGGGGGAAGCTAGAGGAAAGGAGTGGAATATTGGAACATCTAAGAATGGAGCTAAAAGGCCTAAAGCTGTAAATCAAGATAAGCCTCGGTATTATAATGCCTCATTCCTTACTGGAGTGCGATTCATTAGCAAGGATGTTTTTTGGGGAAGCCCGTTTGCGGGTCACAAAGATGAAGTGAAGGATGCATTGGGAGAAGTGGAGTCAGTCAGAGTGACCAGGAGTGGTGTGATGTTGATTTCATGTGTGTCAAAAAAACAAATGGAGAAAGCACTGTGGATGTACAAATGATCGACACATGAGGTGGAATGCTATGATTATCGGAGTAGGGCACCGATTAAAAGGTGTCATATCTGGCGTCTCGATGGAGATTGAGGTTTCATGGTTTAAGATGAATATGCCAGGAATAGTTGATTCACGGTCGCTTATGACATTGTATGTACAAAAGCCACTTCAATGTCATAAACGTAAAAAATTTGGTCACGTGTCAAGTGTTTGCAAACTAAATATCACTGTTTGAAGAGTCTGAGGATGCACAGTGTTGCAATTGTGATGGGAATCACGACTTCTCTGAGTGTCCTGTTAGTGTGAAGGAGGGCAAAGTAGGAAGGATCAGGGCTTTCGAGAAGGTCTCCTATACAGAGGCAGTGAAAATTAATGAAGCAGCGAGTAGAGATGATGAGGCTATGGCAGTGGATGCCCAACAGGATGTGGATTTCAGTCAGTTGAGAGGTCCTGAAACACTCATCGTGAAGGTTGATTTTGTTGTGTTTATTGCGCAGGTGATTAATTGTACAGGACTAACAAAAAAATAGAAGAAACTGGAAATTAGGTATCTCAATTTTTTGGATGTAGTCTGCCAATAAAACCTGGAAGAAGAAGAAGAAGAAGAAGAAGAAGAAGAAGAGGCGGCGGCGAAGCGAGGGATAACTGGGCCTTCTCCAGCAGGTGGCGATGTTTTGTTTCTTTCGCTCACCAAGCAAGGAGTTTTGTATGGAGGTCAATGAGTGTCGAATTTGGTCAACAAAAAATTGAATGGCTTATTTGCTACGTGAGGTTTATTAGAGCGAATAGAATGGTGCGTTCAGGACAACCGGTAACTCTGAAAAATACGAGGTCAAATCATGACGTCAGTGATTTTCAGGTCGGAAAGTAGGAGCTCTAGAAAGGGGCCGAGTTCCCGATTTGGAATTCCGAGTTGGATGACTATTCGAAACTATTTTTCCCAGTCGGAGCTCGTGTTTTTCCGAGTTCCCAGTTGTCATGAACGCACTGTAATCGGAGGTCGGAGATTTACTAGTTCCGAGTTGTTTTGAACACGGCAGAAATTTCGTAATAGAGCTCGCCAACTTGTAGTCCTAAAACCCGGAAATGAGCTACCTCTGGATCGTTCAGCCATCCCTTCGGAAAAATGAATAGCGAAAGAATAGGATTTTGGAATAAACGCCGAAAATAATGTCTGAGGTTAACACAGGCTTAGATCTAATACGGTTTGTTCTATGAGATAATAGCAGTCAGTTAACATGACCTTTATGAATTATGAAGCCTTTACATGCTTTTCTAATTACATACATTCTTCAAAATTCACTAAAAGCGACGTTAGCTGGTGAATATGATCTCATAGAACAAAACGTATAAAAATCTTACAAAAACCAAATTCATTTTCGCCATAGGCTTTGTCCAACGAACCAGGGTGGAGTTAGTGCCTACAAAAATACGTCTATGTCAATGCTTATGTTGTTACAAGTGCACCGATATAAGTAGATCACGTGACATCCCGGTAACTTTGGAGGGGGAAAAACTACATGAGAGTTGTCGCGAGATGGCTATGCATATTCATGACATGAGGCTTGTAGCATAGCAGCTCTCTCCATTGAATACAGGTGGTTGACGTCAACACCCCTCATCGAATATTCAAAACAGTATTAAAATAACGAGTTGTATCCAAAGAGAGGAATCGGCGGGTCTGCTCAGTGGACTACGAATCCCATTGTTAGGGTGGAGATATAGGACACTATATATACAGCAGTATGTGGACACCCCTTCAAATTAGTGGATTCGGCTATTTCAGCCACACCCGTTGTTGTCAGGTGTATAAAATCGAGCACACAGCCATGCAATCTCCATAGACAAACATTGGCAGTAGAATGGCCTTACTGAAGAGCTCAGTGACTTTCAGCGTGGCACCGTCATAGGATGCCACCTTTCCAACAAGTCAGTTCGTCAAATTTCTGCCCTGCTAGAGCTGCCCCGGTCAACTGTAAATGCTGTTATTGTGAAGTGGAAACGTCTAGGAGCAACAACGGCTCAGCCGTGAAGTGGTAGGCCACACAATCTCACAGAACGGGACCGCCGAGTGCTGAAGCACGTAGCGCGTAAAAATCGTCTGTCCTTGGTCGCAACACTCACTACCGAGTTCCAAATTGCCTCTGGAAGCAACGTCAGCACAATAACTGTTAGTCGGGAGCTTCATGAAATGGGTTTCCATGGCCGAGCAGCCGCACACAAGCCTAAGATCATCATGCGCAATGCCAAGCGTCGGCTGGAGTGGTGTAAAGCTTGCCTCCATTGGACTCTGGAGCAGTGGAAACGCGTTCTCTGGAGTGATGAATCACGCTTCACCATCTGGCAGTCCGAGGGACGAATCTGGGTTTGCGGGATGCCAGGTGAACGCTACCTGCCCCAATGCATGCTGACAACTATAAAGTTTGGTGGAGGATGAATAACAATCTGGGGCTGTTTTTCATGGTTTGGGCTAGGCCTCTTAGTTCAAGTGAAGGGAAATCTTAATGCTACAGCATAAAATGACATTCTGTGGTAACAGTTTGGGGAAGGCCCTTTCCTGTTTCAGCATGACAATGCCCCTGTGAACAAAGCAAGGTCCATACAGAAATGGTTTGTCGAGATTGGTGTGGAAGAACTTGACTAGCCTGCACAGAACCTTGACCTCAACCCCATTGAACACCTTTGGGATGAATTGGAACGCCGACTGCAAGCCAGGCTTAATCGCCCAACATCAGTGCCCGACCTCACTAATGCTCTTGTGGCTGAATGGAAGCAAGTCCCCCCAGCAATGTTCCATCATCTAGTGGAAAGCCTTCCCAGAAGAGTGGAGGCTGTTATAGCAGCAAAGGGGGGGGACCAACTCCATATTAATGCCCCATGATTTTGGAATGAGATGTTCGACGAACAGGTGTCCACATACTTTTGGTCATCTAGAGTATCTCGTCATTATATCCAAATCTCTGGTAGAGCTTTTTCGAGAAGGGGGTAGCTGCATATCAATATGGCGACCAGAGTATGGGTGAGTGGGTGTGTTGAAAGGAAAGTAGTGGCCGTGTGGAAAGTAAGTAGGGGGCGTGTGGACATTTCTGGGTAACAATTAAGGACCTTACTGCGGTCAAAAATAAACAAAAATAGCTTCTTAGCAAAGAGCAATTTCTCAAGCAAGAATTTCGCTAGGACTGGTTTGGAACAGTATTATTCCAGCCTCATAGTGTGGAAATATATATTAAACACAGGAAAATCACTTTTTTGACTGCACAGGGCCTTTAATATTGAAAAATACAACTGGACAGACACTGATGTAAAATGCAAAATCACATCAAGTGATTACAACAATACAGGGCATTTCATACACAATATATATGTATATATATATATATAAAGGGGTATAAAATAAGTACATTGAAAGACAGACATTTGAATTAACATTGCCTTTTTATAACAACAGGAGTGTAAACATTATTTCATATAGTTTTTATGTGCTTTTATTTATGACGCCAGCGTCACCTCAAGTCGGATCAACCGGATACTTCCATCGTCAAGGCAGAGAATATAAAAACAATTAGCATTATAATATAAAATACAAAAAAACAAAAACGACTTGGTATATACATTGAATGCATGTAATGGACAGATCCTAGAATACTACTTCACCTGTATATTTCAACATGGTACACAGTACTCTGGCTGGCTACACCTGTGGGCCTCTACTGTTATACATGTTTAGAATATCACAACAACAACAACAACCCCTTTGTTTTGTCTCAGTGCCAGTAAATGGCGGTAACAGAGCACCATAGTGATTGATCTTAGTGTTTCCTCTTCAACGTTATAGTTTCCACTAACGTCTTCCATCTGTCCCTTATTGTAATGATGGTTGGTCGCAGTAAGTAAACTGTGAGGCACTGACTGGGTTTCAAAAACAAACAACACTTATTATGATGCTGAGATAACTGGGTTGGGCATTAGGCTCCTCCCTCTTCCCTCAGAACCCGCTCAGGTAATGTTACCAAGGTGTTACCAAGGCAACGGAACCCTAACAACCCCGGGTCTTTGGGCAAAGACAGACAAGAGTCTCCAAAAGTCTCTAGCATGGAGCTCAAGACAGTACATAAGTGCTTCAACAACAAAAGCATCAGGTGATTTAAAAAAAAATCTTTCGTGATCATGATGACAGTTGTTTTTTCCAGCTGATTCCTTCCTTCCCGCCCTTCGGTTTCACTTTACCTCTGTGGTTTCACTTGGAGGCCTCCAGCTTTTCGGCGGCCAGGTGTTGGAGCAGGGGGTTGGCCTCGCTCTCGGGGGTGTTGACGCTGTCGGTGCGGACGATGCAGGTGGGGCGGTGGAGGTTGAGCATCACCATCAGCTGCTGTCTCTCCATCCTCAGCTCCTCGATCTGGGCCTTCAGGTCAGAGTTCACCACCTCCAGACGCTCCGACTCCTACAGGGAGGACAGAGAGGGGAGGGGATATACTGTTAGGTCATCGAGTTAGCCTTTATTTAACCAGGAAGTCATCGAGAACTTTCTCTTTTACAATAACGACCCACTTTAAACAAACTAGAAGCAGGACTGGGGTGTAATGGATGTAACAGATGTAAAATAAAAACTGGAACTGTAATCTTTTACTTTACCAGCATAAAAAAAAATCTGATTACAGATACTTTTGAAAAACTAGATGATTACTTCTACGATTACTTTTAAATTCAGAAAGGATGTTTGCGGAAAAAAATATTTGACACCTTTCTGTTTTCTCAATGACATTCAAATCAGTGTTGAAAAAAGGAGCAAGTAAAAAAAAATTCTGCCTGAACGAGTCTGACCACAAGTCGGAGACCACTATGATGACACACCAAATGATGACCACCAATCAGAGACCACTATGATGACACACCAAATGATGACCACCAATCAGAGACCACGATGATGACACACCAAATGATGACCACCAATCAGAGACCACTATGATGACACACCAAATGGTGACCACCAATCAGAAACCACTATGATGACACACCAAATGATGACCACCAATCAGAGACCACTATGATGACACAGCAAATGGTGACCACCAATCAGATACGGATATCACTTATTGTTGATCATCTACGTAGCGTATTGATGTGAATCACACTGCTGCTCTCTCATTTAGATATTATTATTATTGATATCTACAATGATGTGAATCACACTGCTGCTCTCTCATTTAGATATTATTATTATTGATATCTACATTGATGTGAATCACACTGCTGCTCTCTCATTTAGATATTATTATTGATATCTACATTGATGTGAATCACACCGCTGCTCTCTCATTTATATATTATTATTGATATCTACATTGATGTGAATCACACTGCTACTCTCTCATTTAGATATTATTATTGATATCTACATTGATGTGAATCACACTGCTACTCTCTCATTTAGATATTATTATTGATATCTACATTGATGTGAATCACACTGCTACTCTCTCATTTAGATATTATTATTGATATCTACATTGATGTGAATCACACTGCTACTCTCTCATTTAGATATTATTATTGATATCTACATTGATGTGAATCACACTGCTACTCTCTCATTTAGATATTATTATTGATATCTACATTGATGTGAATCACACTGCTACTCTCTCATTTAGATATTATTATTGATATCTACATTGATGTGAATCACACTGCTACTCTCTCATTTAGATATTATTATTGATATCTACATTGATGTGAATCACACTGCTACTCTCTCATTTAGATATTATTATTGATATCTACATTGATGTGAATCACACTGCTGCTTCTGATAGACTTTAAACAGCTGCAAATAATCAAGATATTAAAGTGTCACCAACTACAAGGTAAACAATAGGCCCATAGTAAATGCAAATAGCACTTTTCGGTAGTGCTCAAAGCATAACATTCAATGAGAGCAGCATTTTATTTTCCAACTGGAAGAAATGAGCCCAATCAGTCCTCCATGACAACAAAATCATAAACAACAGAGTAGGCTAATTAGTCCTTAGTTTTGGGGGTTGTGCTCAGGTCAAACAATTTGGCTCATCTATTTTTCCAAGTCCTATTCTTGAAGATCAATGGATATTAAATTAATTGGAATGACTGGAAATCTGACAGACTTTGGTTTTTAATGTAAAGATATAGCCTAATCATACTATTATCTGTAGTAGAAACCAATGGGTTAGAAGAAGCCTACATAAAATACAGAACTAAGAACAGATATAGCCCCTGGTTCTCCTCAGACTTGACTGCCCTTGACCAGCACAAAAACATCCTGTGGTGTACTGCATTAGCATCAAATAGCCCCCGCAATATGCAACTTTTCAGGGAAGTTAGGAACCAATATACACAAGCAGTCAGGAAAGCAAAGGCTAACTTTTTCAAACAGAAATTTGCATCCTGTAGCACTAACTCCAAAAAGTTTTGGGACACTGTAAAGTCCATGGAGAATAAGAGCACTTCCTCCCAGCTGCCCACTGCACTGAGGCTAGGAAACACTATCACCACTGATAAATCTACAATAATCGAGAATTTCAACAAGCATTTTGCTACGGCTGGCCATGCTTTCCACCTGGCTACCACTACCCCGGCCACCAACTCTGCACCCTCCGCTGCAACTTGCCCATGCCCCCTCCGCTTCTCCTTCACACAAATTCAGACAGCTGATGTTCTGAAAGAGTTGCAAAATCTGGACCCCTACAAATCAGCTGGGCTAGACAATCTGGACCCTTTCTTTCTAAAACTAGCCGCCGAAATTGTTGCAACCCCTATTACTAGTCTGTTCAACCTCTCTTTCGTATCGTCTGAGATCCCCAGAGATTGGAAAGCTGCCGTGGTCATCCCCCTCTTCAAAGGGGGTGACACTCTAGATCCAAACTGTTACAGACCTATATCCATCCTGCCCTGCCTTTCGAAAGTATTTGAAAGCCAAGTTAACAAACAGATCACCGACCATTTCGAATCCCACCGTACCTTCTCCACTATGCAATCCGGTTTCTGAGCTGGTCATGGGTGCACTTCAGCCACGCTCAAGGTCCTAAACGATATTATAACCGCGATCGATAATAGACAGTCCTGTGCAGCCGTCTTCATCGACCTGGCCAAGGCTTTCGACTCTGTCAACCACCGCATTCTTATTGGCAGTCTAAATAGCCTTGGTTTCTCAAATGACTGCCTCGCCTGGTTCACCAACTACTTCTCAGATAGAGTTCAATGTGTCAAATCGGAGGGCCTGTTGTCTGGACCTATGGCAGTCTCTATGGGGGTGCCACAGGGTTCAATTCTTGGGCAGACTCTTTTCTCCGTGTATATCAATGATGTCGCTCTTGCTGCTGGTGACTCTCAGATCCACCTCTACGCAGACGACACCATTTTGTATACATCTGGCCCTTCATTGGACACTGTGTTAACAAACCTCCAAACAAGCTTCAATGCCATACAACACTCCTTCAGTAGCCTCCAACTGCTCTTAAACACTAGTAAAACTAAATGCATGCTCTTCAATCGAACGCTGCTGGCACCCGCCCACCCGACTAGAATCACCACTCTCGACGGGTCTGACCTAGAGTATGTGGACAACTACAAATACCTAGGTGTCTGGTTAGACTGTAAACTCTCCTTCCAGACTCACATTAAGAATCTCCAATCCAAAGTTAAATCTAGAATCGGCTTCCTATTTCGCAACAAAGCCTCCTTCACTCATGCTGCCAAACATGCCCTCGTAAAACTGACTATCCTACCGATCCTTGACTTCGGCGATGTCATTTACAAAATAGCCTCCAACACTCTACTCAGCAAATTGGATGTAGTCTATCACAGTGCCATCCGTTTTGTCTCCAAAGCCCCGTACACTACCCACCACTGTGACCTGTACGCTCTTGTTGGCTGGTCCTCACTACATGTTCGTCGTCAAACCCACTGGCTCCAGGCCATCTATAAATCACTGCTAGGCAAATCCCCGCCTTATCTTAGCTCATTGGTCACCATAGCAGCACCCACCCATAGTCTGCGCTCCAGCAGGTATATCTCACTGGTCATTCCCAAAGCCAACACCTCCTTTGGCTGCCATTCCTTCCAGTTCTCTGCTGCCAATGACTAGAACGAATTGCAAAAATCTCTGAAGCTGGAGACTCTTATCTCCCTCACTAACTTTAAGCATCAGTTGTCAGAGCACCTTACCGATCACTGCACCTGTACACAGCCCATCTGAAATTAGCCCACCCAACTACCTCATCCCTATATTGTTATTTATTTTGCTCTTTTGCACCCCAGTATCTCTATTTGCACATAATCTCTTGCACATCTAGCATTCCAGTGTTAATACTAATTGTAATTATTTTGCACAATGGCCTATGTATTGCCTTACCTCCATAACTTGCTACATTTGCACAGACTGTATATATATTTTCTGTTGTATTTTTTGACTTTATGTTTTTTTACCCCATATGTAACTCTGTGTTGTTGTTTTTATCGCACTGCTTTGCTTTATCTTGGCCAGGTCGCAGTTGTAAATGAGAACTTGTTCTCAACTGGCTTTCCTGGTTAAATAAAGGTAAAAAAAAAAAAAAAAAAAAAAACATAAAGTAAAATGCAACATCCATTTATGGCCAGCTATGTACACGCTAACATTGATTTATCCTGCAATAATAAATGTCAATTGGTAATATTCATTTTCGTCTTCTTCTAATGCTTCTTGAGGGAAAAGTAATTTAAAAGTAACTGAAAGTAATCGGATTATGTTGGTCAATCCAAAAGTTATGTTACTGATTACAATTTTGGACAGGTAACTAGTAACTGTAATGGATTACATTTAGAAAGGAACCTACCCAACCCTGACTATAACATAAATACTTGACAGAGCATTCATAACGTCTTTATAAACACTACATAGATTCTTCACAAATCATTTATAAGTAATATAATAATAATAATAATATGCCATTTAGCAGACGCTTATATCCAAAGCGACTTACAGTCATGCGTGCATACATTTTTTTTTTTTTTGTGTACGGGTGGTCCCGGGGATCGAACCCACTACCTTGGCGTTACAAGCGCCGGGCTCTACCAGTTGAGCTACAGAGGACCATATAATCTATTTTATCTTCTACACCAGAGTGTATATATAAAGAACACCAGAGTATATATAGAACACCAGAGTATATATAAAGAACACCAGAGTATATATAAAGAACACCAGAGTATATATACTGAACATCAGAGTATATATACTGAACACCAGAGTATATATAAAGAACACCAGAGTATATATACTGAACACCAGAGTATATATAAAGAACACCAGAGTATATATACTGAACACCAGAGTATATATAAAGAACACCAGAGTATATATAAAGAACACCAGAGTATATATAAAGAACATCAGAGTATATATAAAGAACATCAGAGTATATATACTGAACACCAGAGTATATATAAAGAACACCAGAGTATATATAAAGAACACCAGAGTATATATAAAGAACACCAGAGTTATATATAAAGAACACCAGAGTATATATAAAGAACACCAGAGTAGAACACCAGAGTATATATAAAAAACACCAGAGTATATATAAAGAACACCAGAGTATATATAAAAAACACCAGAGTATATATACTGAACACCAGAGTATATATACTGAACACCAGAGTATATATAAAGAACATCAGAGTATATATACTGAACACCAGAGTATATATAAAGAACACCAGAGTATATATAAAGAACATCAGAGTATATATACTGAACACCAGAGTATATATAAAGAACACCAGAGTATATATAAAGAACACCAGAGTTATATATAAAGAACACCAGAGTATATATAAAGAACACCAGAGTATATATAAAGAACATCAGAGTATATATATAGAACACCAGAGTATATATATAAAAACACCAGAGTATATATAAAGAACACCAGAGTATATATAAAGAACACCATAGTATATATAAAGAACACCAGAGTATATATAAAGAACACCAGAGTATATATACTGAACACCAGAGTATATATAAAGAACACCATAGTATATATAAAGAACACCAGAGTATATATAAAGAACACCAGAGTGTATATAAAGAACACCAGAGTATATATAAAGAACACCAGAGTATATATACTGAACACCATAATATATATACTGAACACCAGAGTATATATAAAGAACACCAGAGTGTATATACTTAACAAAAATATAAACGCAACATGTAAAGTGTTGGTCCCATGTTTCCTAAACTGAAATAAAATATCAAGATATTTTAATTACCATAAAAACCTTATTTCTCTCAAATTGTGGGCACAAATTTGTTTCCATCCCTGTTAGTGAGCATTTCTCCTTTGCCAAGATAATCCATCCACCTGACAGGTGTGGCATATCAAGAAGCTGATTAAACAGCATGATCATTACACAGGTGCACCTTGTGCTGGGGTCAATAAAAGGCCACTCTAAAATGTGCAGTTTTGTCACTCAACACAATACCACAGATGTCTCAAGTTTTGAGGGAGTGTGCAATTGGCATGCTGACTGCTGGAATGTCCACCAGAGCTGTTGCCAGAGAATGTAATGTTCAATTCTCTACCATTTCTCGTTTTAGAACATTTGGCAGTATGTCCAACCGGCCTCACAACCTCAGACCGCGTGTAACCACGCCAGCCCAGGACCGCTACATCCTGCTTCTTCATCTGCGGGATCATCTGAGACCAGCCACCCAGAGAGCTGATGAAACTGCGGAGTATTTATGTCTGTAATAAAGCCCTTTTGTGGGGGAAAACTAATTCTGATTGGCTGGGCCTGGCTCCCCAGTGGGTGGGCCTATGTCCTCCCATGCCCACCCATGGCTCCGCCCCTGCCCAGTCATGTGAAATCCATAGATTAGGGCCTAATGAATTTATTTAGATTGACTGATTTCCTTATATGAACTGTAACTCAAAATCGTTGAAGTTGTTGCATGTTGTGTTTATATTTTTTATTCAGTATATAAAGAACACCAGAGTCTACACTACCGGTCAAAAGTTTTAGAACACCGACTCATTCAACGTTTTTCCTTTCTTTTGTTACTATGTTCTACATTGTAGAATAATAGTGAAGACATCAGAACTATGAAATAACACATATGGAATCATGTAGTAACCAAAAAAAGTGTTAAACAAATCAAAATACATTTTATATTTGAGATTCTTCAAATAGTCACCCTTTGCCTTGATGACAGCTTTGCACACTCTTGGCATTCTCTCAACCAGCTTCACCTGGAATGCTTTTCCAACAGTCTTGAAGGAGTTCCCACATATGCTGAGCACTTGTTGGCTTCTTTTCCTTCACTCTGCGGTCCAACTCATCCCAAACCATCTCAATTTGGTTGAGGACGGGGGATTGTGGAGGCCAGGTCATCTGATGCAGCACTCCATCACTCTCCGTCTTGGTAAAATAGCCCTTACACAGCCTGGAGGTGTGTTGGGTCATTGTCCTGTTGAAAAACAAATGAGAGTCCAACTAAGCCCAAACCAGATGGGATGGCGTATCGCTGCAGAATGCTGTGGTAGCCATGTTGGTTAAGTGTGCCTTGAATTCTAAATAAATCACAGACAGTGTCACCAGCAAAGCACCCCCACACCATAACACCTCCTCCTCCATGTTTTACGGTGGGAAATACACATGCGGAGATCATCCATACACCCACACCGCGTCTCACAAAGAAACGGCGGTTGGAACCAAAAATCTCCAATTTGGACTCCAGACCAAAGGACACATTTCCACCAGTCTAATGTCCATTTCTCGTGTTTCTTGGCCCAAGCAGGTCTATTCTTCTTATTGGTGTCCTTTAGTAGTGGTTTATTTGCAGCAATTCGACCATGAAGGCCTGATTCACACAGTCTCCTCTGAACAGTTGATGTTGAGATGTGTCTGTGACTTGAACTCTGTGAAGCATTTATTTGGGCTGCAATTTCTGAGGCTGGTAACTCTAATGAACTTATCCTCTGCAGCAGAGGTAACTCTGGGTCTTCCATTCCTGTGGCAGTCCTCATGAGAGCCAGTTTCATCATAGCGCTTGATGGTTTTTGCGACTGCACTTGAAGAAACTTTCAAAGTACCTTCATGTCTTAAAGTAATGATGGACTGTCGTTTCTCTTTGCTTATTTGAGCTGTTCTTGCCATAATATGGACTTGGTCTTTTACCAAATAGGGCTATCGTCTGTATACCCCCCCTACCTTGTCACAACACAACTGATTGGCTCAAACGCATTAAGAAGGAAAGAAATTCCACAAATTAACTTTTAAGAAGGCACACCTGTTAATTGAAATGCATTCCAAGTGACTACCTCATGAAGCTGGTTGAGAGAATGCCAAGTGTGTGCAAAGCTGTCATCAAGGCAAAGGGTGGCTATTTGAAGAATCTCAAATGTAAAATATAATTTGATTTGTTTAACACTTTTTTGGTTACTACATGATTCAATATGTGTTATTTCATAGTTTTGATGTCTTCACTATTATTTTACAATGTAGACAATAGTAAAAATAAAGCAAACCCTTGAAAGAGTAGGTGCTCTAAAACTTTTTACCGGTAGTGTACATAAAGAACTCTGCCGCCATTTTGAAAAAGAAAGGAGACTGACCCTTTGGAGGAAGTCTGTTCTCTCCTTCTTCTTGTTCCGACATCGTGCTGCTGCCACTTTGTTTTTATCCCTCCTCCGTTTCCTCCTCTCATCATCCTCGTCCATCTGCAGGGAGAAGAAGTGCTGTGATTAGCTAATGGTGAACTTTTTCAAGGCCTACATATTATTAAATATAGTTATTCCAACCTTGGGTTCTATCTTTCCTGCATTTTATACTCCTGGGGCAATGGTGTTTCACTCCTATTTTTGTTTTATTGTGAATTTCAAGTAACTATGTCTCAGTTTGATACCTGTGCTTGCCATCTTGGAGGCAAAAGTGAATAGATTAAGAGAACCCTAAATTGAAATGCAGTCAAAAACACGATTTTCCTGTGTTTTATATATATTTCCACACTATGAGGTTGGAATAATACTGTGAAATTGTGTAAAATGCCCTTTTAGTGTAAGAGCTGTTTGAAAAGACCACCTGAAATTTCAGCCTGTTTTGGTGGGATGGAGTTTTTACCAGGCCGTGAATTAGTTAACAGACCAATAAGAAAGAGATTTCCAAACCTCTCTTCCAATAAAAGCTAGTTTTCAGTTTTCCCCTCCCCACTCAGACCACTCCCAGACAGTCCTAGCCAATTCTTGCTTGAGAAATGTCTCTTTGCTAAGAAGCAAGTTTTTTTTTAAATTATTTTTATTTATTTATTTAAAACACAGTAAGGTACTTAATTGCTCCCCAGAAATGATTTGATATCGAGATCAAAATGGCTGCACTGGACCTTTAAGTTGTGTAACATCTAAACCACTTCTGAAATTGCCCACTTGGTGGAGCTAAAAGTTAGACAGGCTGACATCTAAACCTCAGTCGATCATAAAAAACAGAACATGGCATCCCTCAAAAATATCAACATCCACCATCCTTCTCTTCCTCCACACCCTCCTCCTCCTCACCTCTCCCTTGATAGCAGTGAGCGGCCTCTTGCCCAGCCGTCCCAGGAAATGCAGCGGTGACAACATGGCACCCAGGTTCCTGAAGTCCTGTGCCAGTTTGAGCTGGTCGGTGAGCGTGGTGGCAGATATGCCGGCCAGCAGGCCCAGGCTGGGCAAGGAGCCGGCCGTCAGGGAGGGGTCAGGGATCTGGCCGGGCATCATGTCAGACCCAGCCACCATACACCACCGCTATGGAGGGAGAGGGAGAGATGGGGAGAGATGGGGAGAGGTTAAGATTAAAATCATCCTGTCAATGACTGATGTAATAACATTATTTGTCATGTCAGAACCAGCCACACATGGAGGAGAAGAATGAAAGAGGAGTTCATTTATTGTCCATTTCAACCACAGGGTGTCGTGGTCTTCTCCTTTACATTCCTATACATTCCAATTCTCCAATATCCTCCACGGACAGCCTTTTAACAGAATTGACAGACTGGATTTGGCTGAATTCTACACTGGAATGTTAAACTACACTAGTATCTTGGCTCCATGTTCAGGCTGTGGATATTATTAATCATGTATTGCATTGATTTGCCCACAACCATTGGGGGGGGTGGGGGGGGGGGGGGGGTGGGGGGGGGGTGGTATGCAATCAAAATAAATCAAGAGTTTGACCACAGGACCTCTTATTGCAGTCAGGGAAGAATGAGTAAGAGAGAGAGAGAGAGAGAGAGAGAGAGAGAGACAGAGAGAGAGAGAGAGAGAGAGAGAGAGAGAGAGAGAGAGAGAGAGAGAGAGAGAGAGAGAGAGAGAGAGAGAGAGAGAGAGAGAGAGAGAGAGAGAGAGAGAGAGAGAGAGAGAGAGAGAGAGGAGAGAGAGAGAGAGAGAGAGAGAGAGAGAGAGAGAGAGAGAGAGAGAGGGAGAGAGAGAGAGAGACAGAGAGAGAGAGAGAGAGAGAGAGAGAGAGAGAGAGAGAGAGAGAGAGAGAGAGAGAGAGAGAGAGAGAGAGAGAGAGAGAGAGAGAGAGAGAGAGAGAGAGAGAGAGAGAGAGAGAGAGAGAGAGAGAGAGAGAGAGAGAGAGAGAGAGAGAGAGAGAGAGAGAGAGAGAGAGAGAGAGAGAGAGAGAGAGAGAGAGAGAGAGAGAGAGAGAGAGAGAGAGAGAGAGAGAGAGAGAGAGAGAGAGAGAGAGAGAGAGAGAGAGAGAGAGAGAGAGAGAGAGAGAGAGAGAGAGAGAGAGAGAGAGGAGAGAGAGAGAGAGAGAGAGAGAGAGAGAGAGAGAGAGAGAGAGAGAGAGAGAGAGAGAGAGAGAGAGAGAGAGAGAGAGAGAGAGAGAGAGAGAGAGGAGAGAGAGAGAGAGAGAGAGAGAGAGAGAGAGAGAGAGAGAGGAGAGAGAGAGAGAGAGAGAGAGAGAGACAGAGAGAGAGAGAGAGAGAGAGAGAGAGAGAGAGAGAGAGAGAGAGAGAGAGAGAGAGAGAGAGAGAGAGAGAGAGAGAGAGAGAGAGAGAGAGAGAGAGAGAGGAGAGAGAGAGAGAGAGAGAGAGAGAGAGAGAGAGAGAGAGAGAGAGAGGAGAGGGAGACAGAGAGAGATGAGTGAGAAACATGCAGTCACAGTCCTCTGTGAGAGAGAAACAAAGCCTGTACAGACCAGGACGAAGGGAAGTGGATGCAGAGTTAAGACATTTCTCTAATGACTGTTAGAACCAAGACTCCTGATGGCCAGACTCCTGATGGCCAGACTCCTGATGGCCAGACTCCTGATGCCAGACTCCTGATGGCCAGACTCCTGACTCCTGATGGCCAGACTCCTGATGGCCAGACTCCTGACTCCTGATGGCCAGACTCCTGATGGCCAGACTCCTGATGCCAGACTCCTGATGGCCAGACTCCTGATGGCCAGACTCCTGATGGCCAGACTCCAGACTCCTGATGGCCAGACTCCTGATGGCCAGACTCCTGATGGCCAGACTCCTGATGGCCAGACTGCTGATGGCCAGACTCCTGATGGCCAGGCCAGACTCCTGATGCCAGACTCCTGATGGCCAGACTCCTGATGGCCAGACTCCTGATGCCAGACTCCTGATGGCCAGACTCCTGATGGCCAGACTCCTGATGGCCAGACTCCTGATGGCCAGACTCCAGACTCCTGATGGCCAGACTCCTGATGGCCAGACTCCTGATGGCCAGACTCCTGATGGCCAGACTGCTGATGGCCAGACTCCTGATGGCCAGGCCAGACTCCTGATGCCAGACTCCTGATGGCCAGACTCCTGATGGCCAGACTCCTGATGGCCAGACTCCTGATGCCAGACTCCTGATGGCCAGACTCCTGATGGCCAGACTCCTGATGGCCAGACTCCTGATGGCCAGACTCCTGATGGCCAGACTCCTGATGGCCAGACTGCTGATGGCCAGACTCCTGATGGCCAGACTCCTGATGGCCAGACTCCTGATGGCCAGACTCCTGATGGCCAGACTGCTGATGGCCAGACTCCTGATGGCCAGACTCCTGATGGCCAGACTCCTGATGGCCAGACTCCTGATGGCCAGACTCCTGATGGCCAGACTCCTGATGGCCAGACTCCAGACTCCTGATGGCCAGACTCCTGATGGCCAGACTCCTGATGGCCAGACTCCTGATGGCCAGACTCCTGATGGCCAAACTCCTGATGGCCAGACTGCTGATGGCCAGACTCCTGATGGCCAGGCCAGACTCCTGATGCCAGACTCCTGATGGCCAGACTCCTGATGGCCAGACTCCTGATGGCCAGACTCCTGATGCCAGACTCCTGATGGCCAGACTCCTGATGGCCAGACTCCTGATGGCCAAACTCCTGATGGCCAGACTCCTGATGGCCAGACTCCTGATGGCCAAACTCCTGATGGCCAGACTCCTGATGGCCAGACTCCTGATGGCCAGACTCCTGATGGCCAGACTGCTGATGGCCAGACTCCTGATGGCCAGACTCCTGATGGCCAGACTCCTGATGGCCAGACTCCTGATGGCCAGACTGCTGATGGCCAGACTCCTGATGGCCAGACTCCTGATGGCCAGACTCCTGATGGCCAGACTCCTGATGGCCAGACTCCTGATGGCCAGACTCCTGATGGCCAGACTCCTGATGGCCAGACTCCTGATGGCCAGACTCCTGATGGCCAGACTCCTGATGGCCAGACTCCAGACTCCTGATGGCCAGACTCCTGATGGCCAGACTCCTGATGGCCAGACTCCTGATGGCCAGACTCCTGATGGCCAGACTGCTGATGGCCAGACTCCTGATGGCCAGGCCAGACTCCTGATGCCAGACTCCTGATGGCCAGACTCCTGATGGCCAGACTCCTGATGGCCAGACTCCTGATGGCCAGACTCCTGATGCCAGACTCCTGATGGCCAGACTCCTGATGGCCAGACTCCTGATGGCCAAACTCCTGATGGCCAGACTCCTGATGGCCAGACTCCTGATGGCCAAACTCCTGATGGCCAGACTCCTGATGGCCAGACTCCTGATGGCCAGACTCCTGATGGCCAGACTGCTGATGGCCAGACTCCTGATGGCCAGACTCCTGATGGCCAGACTCCTGATGGCCAGACTCCTGATGGCCAGACTCCTGATGGCCAGACTCCTGATGGCCAGACTGCTGATGGCCAGACTCCTGATGGCCAGACTCCTGATGGCCAGACTCCTGATGGCCAGACTCCTGATGGCCAGACTGCTGATGGCCAGACTCCTGATGGCCAGACTCCTGATGGCCAGACTCCTGATGGCCACACTCCTGATGGCCAGACTCCTGATGGCCAGACTCCTGATGGCCAGACTGCTGATGGCCAGACTCCTGATGGCCAGGCCAGACTCCTGATGCCAGACTCCTGATGGCCAGACTCCTGATGGCCAGACTGCTGATGGCCAGACTCCTGATGGCCAGGCCAGACTCCTGATGCCAGACTCCTGATGGCCAGACTCCTGATGGCCAGACTGCTGATGGCCAGACTCCTGATGGCCAGGCCAGACTCCTGATGCCAGACTCCTGATGGCCAGACTCCTGATGGCCAGACTCCTGATGGCCAAACTCCTGATGGCCAGACTCCTGATGGCCAAACTCCTGATGCCAGACTCCTGATGGCCAAATAGAAATCAAATGTTGCTCATGGAGCAGTGCATCTGAGCCCTGCTCTCTGTATTTATGTCCCATACAGTGGGCAATGCCAATTCACATGCACCTCGTGCGTCCAATACACAGCCGTATTCAGTATCACGCAGCGAATCTACAGGTTACGACCTCTCCGTACAAAGCCCTCCTAATCTCAGCCTAACCCAACAAAGACGTGAGGTGAGCGGGACAGGACAGCTGACTGTGTGCTGCCGGTGGGGCTGACCAGCTGACTCCCCGACTACGTCCCAAATGGCACCCTATTCCATATAAAGTGCACTACTTTTGACCTGGGACCATAGGGCTATGTATAGAGAATAGGGCACCGTTTGGCATGCACCCCTGTCCCTGGCTGACTATACTAGGAGACTTGGGGTTTCTTTCTTAGCTAAATAAATAAAAAAAGCCAGAAAGAAAAAACAGAGAGACGGCCAACCCTGACATGTTGTATTTATTTATTAATTTAACTAGGCAAGTCAGTTAAAAATTGTGCGCCGCCCTATGGGACTGGATTGTGATACAGCCTGGAACAAACCAGGGTCTGTAGTGACGCCTCTAGCACTGAGATGCAGTGCCTTAGACCGCTGCGCCACTCGGTCTGTAGTGACGCCTCTAGCACTGAGATGCAGTGCCTTAGACCGCTGCGCCACTCGGTCTGTAGTGACGCCTCTAGCACTGAGATGCAGTGCCTTAGACCGCTGCGCCACTCGGTCTGTAGTGACGCCTCTAGCACTGAGATGCAGTGCCTTAGACCGCTGCGCCACTCGGTCTGTAGTGACGCCTCTAGCACTGAGATGCAGTGCCTTAGACCGCTGCGCCACTCGGTCTGTAGTGACGCCTCTAGCACTGAGATGCAGCGCCTTAGACCGCTGCGCCACTCGGTCTGTAGTGACGCCTCTAGCACTGAGATGCAGCGCCTTAGACCGCTGCGCCACTCGGTCTGTAGTGACGCCTCTAGCACTGAGATGCAGTGCCTTAGACCGCTGCGCCACTCGGTCTGTAGTGACGCCTCTAGCACTGAGATGCAGTGCCTTAGACCGCTGCGCCACTCGGTCTGTAGTGACGCCTCTAGCACTGAGATGCAGCGCCTTAGACCGCTGCGCCACTCGGTCTGTAGTGACGCCTCTAGCACTGAGATGCAGTGCCTTAGACCGCTGCGCCACTCGGTCTGTAGTGACGCCTCTAGCACTGAGATGCAGTGCCTTAGACCGCTGCGCCACTCGGTCTGTAGTGACGCCTCTAGCACTGAGATGCAGTGCCTTAGACCGCTGCGCCACTCGGTCTGTAGTGACGCCTCTAGCACTGAGATGCAGTGCCTTAGACCGCTGCGCCACTCGGTCTGTAGTGACGCCTCTAGCACTGAGATGCAGTGCCTTAGACCGCTGCGCCACTCGGTCTGTAGTGACGCCTCTAGCACTGAGATGCAGTGCCTTAGACCGCTGCGCCACTCGGTCTGTAGTGATGCCTCTAGCACTGAGATGCAGTGCCTTAGACCGCTGCGCCACTCGGTCTGTAGTGACGCCTCTAGCACTGAGATGCAGTGCCTTAGACCGCTGCGCCACTCGGTCTGTAGTGACGCCTCTAGCACTGAGATGCAGTGCCTTAGACCGCTGCGCCACTCGGGAGCCCTACTGTAGTCTAACAGACTGCCACCCCCAGACAGACACCTACCATATTTTCTCCTCTTTCCTCAGTTTGTGTTGCTGGGCAGGTGGCCTGCTGCCCAGGATTAGTGTTCAGTGTTTGATGATGCTCTCTGTGTTCTTGCAGTCAAGCAGGAAACCAGTGCCGTGGCTGGCACACACACACACACACACGTACACGCACGCTTGCACACTGACACACACACACACACACACACACACACACACACACACACACACACACACACACACACACACACACACAGCAGACGTACTGTACCCAGACCAGACAGACAAAGACAGCCCCCCTGAGCAGGGTAGGGTAGGGTAGAGTAGAGTAGAGTAGAGTAGAGTAGAGTAGAGTAGAGTAGAGTAGAGCAGAGCAGAGCAGGGCAGAGCATATCAGAGCAGGGGACAGCCTAGTCGAAGGGGCCTCAGGAGAAGCAAAACACACAGTCAGGGTGGGAGAGGAAATGTAATGTATTAGTTAGGAAATAGAACTGCACTCAAGGCAGGTCCTGCAAGCACACGCCCAAGACCAATCGAATATAAGACGTGGTTGTGTGTAGGTGTAGGGGTGTGTGTGTGTGTGTGAGCGTGCCTGTCTTTCTGCCTGTCTGTGTGTATATAAGTGTGTGTGTGCACTCAGGCAGTGTACCAGTGTGTGTGTATATATTTATATACCCTGAGTGTACAAAACATTAGGAACACCTTCCTAATATTGAGTTGCACCCCCTTTTGCCCTCAGAAAAGCCTCAATTCGTCAGTGGATTAGCCTCGTCGCGAACCAGGTTTCCCTAAAATGGGAAGCCTGGGAAAGTTCCACGTCAGAAATCAGCTAAAGAGGGGGTGGGAACCCGGTGTAAATCAGTGACGCCTCGCAACACATCAAACCAATCAAATGCCTTGCTTGGGAAGAGCTCCAATGGTGCTCACCACATAAATGTCGTAGGAGCTACAGCGCGTGAGGACAAAAGATGTCAACAAAACAAGCACTGGTGACAAACATTTTTAGAACGTTTGCAGAGCGCTGGTTTTCACCGCATTTCTCTGTTATTTCGAGCTAAAATCTGCAGCAAGAGGGGAGAAATGTTCTACAATGCTGGCTATATCAATAAGGGCTAGCATGAGGGACAAGAAGTAGCTAGCCACAATGAGGTACGTTTTGAGAAAAGTCCGCTAATCTTGTAAGCTACCTAAGTATAACTAGCTACCGTTAGCTACTAGCTAGTTCAATTTCTCTCTCAATTATATAGCCAACTAAATCTTAATAAAAACAGCATATTATTGACCTAAAAGGTTAGCTGTGAGCCCAGTATCTAGCTTATACAGGGTCAGTGGTAGGCCTACGTAGAGCAACCATGCGCTGTCTATCTCCCTCAAACTCAACTCTGGACCTCGAAGTCAGCTCCACTGCTTTTTTTTTTTTAATTGTTCCTCTCTAATCAGGGACTTGCATTAAATCAGGGACTTGCAAAAAATTATCAGTAGAAAACCAGCAGGCTCCGGACCTCGTAGGGTAAGAGTTGAATACCCCTGGTCTATCTACTATGGGAACAACTGCAATCATTTTGTAAGCAACATTGCTAAAATGAATGAAATAAAATGAACATAAAATGTTAGCGCTGATGCTAATCTCCTGTAGCCTAATTGTCATCATCTTATTTTCATACTGTACCTAAATTACAAGGGTTGGATTTGTACTAAACCATTTTATATGTCAGCACTTAAAAGGCATGTACAAAATCTGGTATATGGTTTTCCTCATACATTGTCTGCTGGTATCATTTTAAATGGAGAACATATAGTTCAACATGTAAACAATGTGTGAGTTTAGCTATTCTCTGCTTCAGATGCCAGATGCCCACTAGGCCAGTAATGACGTGATACTGTAGGCCTCTGGTGCATTGGTGACGCATGCCATATGATAAGCTACAAAATGGATTCACATAGCTGATATACTGAGAGTGACAGTCAAATAAAACCGATTTGGAGATCTTACAACTAGACAAAAAGGAAATGTTCATTTGAGAATACAACACAGACACATTAGAGACAGAACCCTTCCCCTCTTTATTGCAGGACTGTGATTAATCAACATTGACACTAGTTCATCTTGAATAATAGTTAAACAATTATAACTAATTGAAACACTTCACTTCAAAGAATCAACGCTTTCATCACTACAAAATGGACCAATAAGATAACTCGTATGTAAAGATTAGACACCTTAGTCTAAACAACATTATTAACCGGGTCCTTCGAGTCCTGAATGCTGATTGGCTGAAAGCCGTGGTATATCAGACCGTATACCACAGGTATGACACAAACTACTTGTTTACTGTTCTAATTACGTTGGTAACCAGTTTATAACAGCAATAAGGTCCGAGGGGGTGTGGTATATGGCCAATATACCACGGCTAAGGGCTGTACTCCGCGTTGCATCGTGCCTATGAACAGCCCTTAGCCGTGGTATATTGGCCATATACCACACCCCCTCGGGCCTTATTGCTTAAATAGATCATTGAGTAGAAAGAAGTAGGCTATTATTACTAAAAGCATAATTTCAGGTGATCAAAAAAAACTCCATACCAGCGGTGGTCAACCTTGCTCCACTGATCCCTTATCTACTGGGTTATCAACTCATTAGGTTTGATGTTGTGAAGTATGAAAAAAAAATGGAAAAAATAAATAAAATGTATGCACTCACTAACTGTAAGTGGCTCTGGATAAGAGCGTTCTGCTAAATGACTCACTAACTGTAAGTGGCTCTGGATAAGAGCGTTCTGCTAAATGACTCACTAACTGTAAGTGGCTCTGGATAAGAGCGTTCTGCTAAATGACTCACTAACTGTAAGTGGCTCTGGATAAGAGCGTTCTGCTAAATGACACACTAACTGTAAGTGGCTCTGGATAAGAGCGTTCTGCTAAATGACTCACTAACTGTAAGTGGCTCTGGATAAGAGCGTTCTGCTAAATGACTCACTAACTGTAAGTGGCTCTGGATAAGAGCGTTCTGCTAAATGACTCACTAACTGTAAGTGGCTCTGGATAAGAGCGTTCTGCTAAATGACTCACTAACTGTAAGTGGCTCTGGATAAGAGCGTTCTGCTAAATGACTCACTAACTGTAAGTGGCTCTGGATAAGAGCGTTCTGCTAAATGACTCACTAACTGTAAGTGGCTCTGGATAAGAGCGTTCTGCTAAATGACTCACTAACTGTAAGTGGCTCTGGATAAGAGCGTTCTGCTAAATGACTCACTAACTGTAAGTGGCTCTGGATAAGAGCGTTCTGCTAAATGACTCACTAACTGTAAGTGGCTCTGGATAAGAGCGTTCTGCTAAATGACTCACTAACTGTAAGTGGCTCTGGATAAGAGCGTTCTTCTAAATGACAAAAAAAATGTTTGTTTTTTAAATGTAAAATGATTCAGGTGTGTTAGTGCTTGGCTGAAACAAAACCCTGCACGCCCAGCAGACATCCGGCACTGTTGGCCTGCTCCAATTGTAATGGGTTTATACATTGTGTGTGATGTTTAACTGTATTTTATTTTATCCAACATGTGGTAACATAGGTAGGCCTACACATATAACCCATGGCAGATACAGTGCCTTCAGAAAGTATTCATACCCCTTGACTTATTCTACATTTTGTTGTGTTACAGCCTGAATAAAAACATTTTGATTAAATTGATTTATTTTCTCAGCCATCTACACACAATACCCCATAATGACAAAGTGAAAACATGTTTTTAGAAATGTTAGCAAATGTATTGAAAATTAAATACAGAAATATCTCATTTACATAAATATTCACGCCCCTTAGTCAATACTTTGTACAAGCACCTTTGGCAGCGATTACAGCTGTGAGTCTTTCTGGGTAAGTCTCTAAGAGCTTTCCACACCTGGATTATACAATATTTGCCCATTATTCTTTTCAGAATTTTTCAAGCTCTGTCAAATTGGTTGTTGATCATTGCTAGACAACCATTTTAAGGTCTTGCCATAGATTTTCAAGTCAAAACTGTAACTCGGCCACTCAGGAACAATCACTGTCTTCTTGGTGAGCAACTCCAGTGTAGATTTGGCCTTGTGTTTTAGGTTATTGTCCTGCTGAAAGGTGAATTCATCTCCCAGTGTCCGGTGGAAAGCGGACTGAACCAGGTTTTCCTTTAGGATTTTGCCTGTGCTTAGCTCCATTCCGTTTCTTTTTATATCCTGAAAAACTCCCCAGTCCTTAACGATTGATTACAAGCATACCCATAACATGATGCAACCACCACTATGCTTGAAAATATGGAGAGTGGTACACAGTAATGTGTTGTATTGGATTTCAGGACAAAAAGTGAATTGCTTTGCCACATTTCTGCAGTATTACTTTAGTGCCTTATTGCAAACAGAATGAATGTTTTGGAATATTTTTATTCTGTACAGGCTTCCTTCTTTTCACTCTGTCAATTAGGTCAGCATTGTGGAGTAACTACAATGTTGTTGATCCATCCTAAGTTTGCTCCTATCACAGCCATTAAACTCTGTAACTGTTTTAAAGTCATCATTGGCCTCATGGTGAAATCCCTGAGCGGTTGTACTTGTTACCATTGCTAACCTTAGGATTACAAAGACTCAGTGGGGTTTGAAAATAGCGCCCCTTGTGTTCAGTGCCGGTATTACCGAATATCCCGGTATGGCACAAAGTCGGTATGAAAGTATGACAATCTGGATAACGCCAAAGCCTACTGTTGTCTACAAATGCATTTGGGGCTGTGTTTTTAATTTACAATGATTACATCAAGATAGTTAGCTATTTGACAGTTAGCTAGCTAATGACATTTAATTCACTTAGCTAAACAGTGTGTAAAGTTAGCTAGCTAGCAGCTCAGTTGAGTTAGCCTACAACGTGACCTACTACTAGTACTATAATACCATTTTTTTTTTTTACATTTTCACAATGTATTTACTTACTTGAATAGGTTCTCCCACTGCCTCCGATTTTATGGTCCTTACAAAAACCAAATAATGTGCAATCGTCAAGATTTTTCCGGTGGTAGCAAAGTGCAGCCAGCAGCCATGTGGACAAATGGAGACAAGCCAAAAAAAAGTGTGTTTGTCACCAGAGCAGTTTAGAACGCCTTGTGACATTTAACTTTACCAGGGTAATCCACTTTCAATTTCAATAAAAATTAATTGCAGACTGTCGGCCACACTAGCACTTGAAACTAACCTAACACAACCTCTAGGGTCTACATTCTAACCTAACACAACCTCTAGGGTCTACATTCTAACCTAACACAACCTCTAGGGTCTACATTCTAACCTAACACAACCATCACAGTCTACATTCTAACCTAACACAACCTCTAGGGTCTACATTCTAACCTAACACAACCTCTAGGGTCTACATTCTAACCTAACACAACCTCTAAGGTCTACATTCTAACCTAACACAACCACCACAGTCTACATTCTACCCTATCACAACCTCTAAGGTCTACATTCTAACCTAACACAACCTCTAAGGTCTACATTCTAACCTAACACAACCTCTAAGGTCTACATTCTAACCTAACACAACCTCTAAGGTCTACATTCTAACCTAACACAGCTTCATAAATAATTCATTTAGACTTTGGATTGGATAGATTGGACAGTTAGGATAATATATTATTATTATTATTATTATGATATTATGCAGTAGTCACCTAAAAGGCTTCATCCCAGGAGTCATCATTGTGCTGCGCTGGGCTGGGTTATGTAGTGTAGTGTAGTGTAGTGTAGTGTTGTGTATTGTTGTGTAGTGTAGTGTAGGACAGTGTTGTGTAGTGTAGTGTAGTGTAGTGTTGTGTTGTGTTGTGTAGTGTAGTGTAGGACAGTGTTGTGTAGTGTAGTGTAGTGTATTGTAGTGTAGTGTAGTGTAGTGTAGTGTTGTGTATTGTTGTGTAGTGTAGTGTAGGACAGTGTTGTGTAGTGTAGTGTAGTGTAGTGTTGTGTTGTGTTGTGTAGTGTAGTGTAGGACAGTGTTGTGTAGTGTAGTGTAGTGTTGTGTAGTGTATTGTAGTGTAGTGTAGTGTAGGACAGTGTTGTGTAGTGTAGTGTAGTGTTGTGTAGTGTATTGTAGTGTTGTGTATTGTTGTGTAGTGTAGTGTAGGACAGTGTAGTGTTGTGTAGTGTAGTGTTGTGTATTGTTGTGTAGTGTAGTGTAGGACAGTGTTGTGTAGTGTAGTGTTGTGTTGTGTAGTGTAGTGTTGTGTATTGTTGTGTAGTGTAGTGTAGGACAGTGTTGTGTAGTGTTGTGTAGTGTAGTGTAGTGTAGTGTTGTGTTGTGTTGTGTAGTGTAGTGTATTGTTGTGTTGTGTT
>CM062508.1:3339866-3342366 GCA_031479575.1 Coregonus ussuriensis | reverse complement strand
TGGTAGAATAGTCTGGGGTATTGATGGTAGAATAGTCTGGGGTATTGATGGTAGAAGAGTCTGGGGTATTGATGGTAGAAGAGTCTGGGGTATTGATGGTAGAATAGTCTGGGGTATTGATGGTAGAATAGTCTGGGGTATTGATGGTAGAAGAGTCTGGGGTATTGATGGTAGAAGAGTCTGGGGTATTGATGGTAGAATAGTCTGGGGTATTGATGGTAGAATAGTCTGGGGTATTGATGGTAGAAGAGTCTGGGGTATTGATGGTAGAATAGTCTGGGGTATTGATGGTAGAAGAGTCTGGGGTATTGATGGTAGAAGAGTCTGGGGTATTGATGGTAGAATAGTCTGGGGTATTGATGGTAGAATAGTCTGGGGTATTGATGGTAGAAGAGTCTGGGGTATTGATGGTAGAATAGTCTGGGGTATTGATGGTAGAATAGTCTGGGATATTGATGGTAGAAGAGTCTGGGGTATTGATGGTAGAATAGTCTGGGGTATTGATGGTAGAATAGTCTGGGGTATTGATGGTAGAAGAGTCTGGGGTATTGATGGTAGAATAGTCTGGGGTATTGATGGTAGAATAGTCTGGGGTATTGATGGTAGAAGAGTATGGGGTATTGATGGTAGAAGAGTCTGGGGTATTGATGGTAGAATAGTCTGGGGTATTGATGGTAGAAGAGTCTGGGGCTGTTAGTCTACCTCTATAGGCCACCCGGTCCAGACAACCAGTCACCTCTGGCCTACATAGAGTTCTGTGACATACTATCTTATACTCTGATCTATGGATAGTAATTATTCAATAGACTGGGGGATGTAGGAACATACACTACATGGCCAAAAGTATGTGGACACCTGCTCATCGAACATCTAATTCCAAAATCATGGGACATTAATATGGAGTTGGTCCCCCCTCTGCTGCCATAACAGCCTCCACTCTTCTGGGAAGGCTTTCCACTAGATGTTGGAACATTGCTGCGGGGACTTGCATCCATTCAGGCACAAGAGCATTAGTGAGGTCGGGCACTGATGTTGGGCGATTAGGCCTGGCTCGCAGTCGGCATTCCAATTCATCCCAATGGTGTTCGGTGAGGTTGAGGTCAGGGCTCTGTGCAGGCCAGTCAAGTTCTTCCACACCGATCTTGACAAACCAAATCTGTATGGACTTCGCTTTGTGCACAGGGGCATTATCATACTGAAACAGGAAAGGGCCTTCCCCAAACTGTTGCCACAAAGTTGGAAGCACAGAATCGTCTAGAATGTCATTGTATGCTGTAGCGTTAAGATTTCCCTTCACTGGAACTAAGGGGCCTAGCCTGAACCATGAAAAACAGCCCCAGACCATTATTCCTCCTCCATCAAACTTTACAGTTGGCACAATGCATTGGGGCAGGTAGCGTTCTCCTGGCATCCGCCAAACCCATATTCGTCCGTCGGACTGCCAGATGGTGAAGCATGATTCATCACTCCAGAGAACACGTTTCCACTGCTACATAGTCCAATGGCAGAAAGCTTTACACCACTCCAGCCGACGCTTGGCATTGCGCATGGTGATCTTAGGCTTGTGTACGGCTGCTCGGCCATGGAAACCCATTTTATGAATCTCCCGAATAACAGTTATTGTGCTGACGTTGTTTCAGAGGCAGTTTGGAACTCGATAGTGAGTGCTGCAACCGAGGACAGACGATTTTTACGCTCTACGTGCTTCAGCACTCAGCGGTCCCGTTCTGTGACCTTGTGTGGCCTACCGCTTTGCGGCTGAACCGCTGTTGCTCCTAGACATTTCTACTTCACAATAACAGCACTTACAGTTGACCGGGGCAGCTCTAGCAGGGCAGAAATTTGGCCAACTGAGGTGGCATCCTATGACGGTGCCACGTTGAAAGTCACTGAGCTCTTCAGTAAGGCCATTCTATTGCGTAATGTGTCCACATACTTTTGACCATGTAGTGTATTTCAGGGGTCCTACATTCATTCAGTCAGTTGCTCTAAAACGGAGTCTGTCTATTACTGTCCTGTAGGACTGAGTATGAACAACTTGTTCTTTATCTTTCCAATTATCCCTTTGGTCCTTTGAGACACACACATACACACAAGCCCAAACACACACCACATGCACACACACACACACACCACATGCACACACACACACACACCACATGCACACACACACACACCGCACACACACACACACACACCGCACACACACACACACACATACTGATCATGTTAGCTTGTATTGGACCACGTGAGCCAGTCCAAAGACAGACCGTACCCCTGTCTCCAGTGAATACAGACCAAATAAACGTCAGATCCACTAATATAAAATGTCACCAGACATAATGACAAACCTAACCAGACTAAAGATGTAAACCTAACCAGACTAAAATGTAAACCTAACCAGACATAATGACAAACCTAACCAGACATAATGACAAACCTAACCAGACATAATGACAAACCTAACCAGACATAATGACAAACCTAACCAGACTAAAGG
>CM062508.1:3279866-3334866 GCA_031479575.1 Coregonus ussuriensis | reverse complement strand
TCATTCCGTGTTGGTGGGAGTGTAGCATCAAGATAAGAAACAGTAAAAGTGAAAATGTAATTTTCCTTCAGGAACTGTATCCTTATTATTCAGTGTCTTTTAATTTACATACATTTATAAAAATATTCGCTCAAACATTCTACTGAATGTCGTTATTATACAGTATTTACTAAAACGTGTAATAGTTCCAAGTTTATGTCCAAGGTATGTTTCCCCTGCCAATCACACTCAAAGAACAAATGCGTCAGCACAGGATATGGTACTCCTGCAAGCTGCGTTAATGCAAAAACAGCCATGGCAAAGATTCAATATGGTCGGACTGTCTCTGTATAGCCCTGTGGGGAAATACCCTGTAACACACACCTCCAGCCCAGACACTTCTCTTCTCTGACTCACTTGTCTGTCTATCGTATCGTCAGACGGACGGACATCATAATAATCTTTCCTTCCTTTTTTCTCCCCTTAAAATAAATCCCAGACAGTCTGTCAATCACGTCAACACATCTGTCTGCCTTCACACATAAGGATGAGTCCTCACTGACATTTTTTATTTCAGTCTCTGGCTGCACTATTAACAGCAGTTCCATATCTGACCATTGTTAGAAGGGCATGATGACAAATATCCAAATATAATATCATATTAAGGAACTGAGACTAAGTATTGGATAACAGTAGTCCAAATTAATTAATTAAATTAATTTAATTAATTTAATTTGACACATTAAAGGACAGAAATATAGTGTTCCGAATAAATGCAAAAAAAAAATATCTAACTTTAGCCACCCGTCCCTCCTCAAACATGTTTGGTGCATGACGCCCCTGATCAGCGTCTATTCATCGGGTTAGATAGCTGCAGTACTGGAGAAACAGACGGCCATGTTTCTCCAATCCACCTATGCCTATAAGTCTCCTAACAGTCAACTGATGCGTTGATTTAATGGGGGGCCATAAAGATGTCCTCTGAGGTGTAACTGGGATAGGGAACAGTTTTACATGTAGCTTACGACAACAAAGACATTCTAGTATATTGCTGTGCCTATTACTCTGTGCTTACGATCATCTGATTCCACACACAAACTAATTCCACCAACAGCACAAGGTTGCTTTTCCCCCCCTTCCATGTTCTCAGAGCTGTTGCCTTCCAAACTCACATGACGTTGATTTATCCCTGTAAATATAGCACATCCTTAGGAATATCACAGAGAGGGGATAGGAGACTGATCATGAGGAATAGGAGGGTGAGATCATGTCCTTAGGATAAATGGGCACACTATTCCAGGAAGATAGGACTGTATGTAAGACGAGTATAAAACTATTCAGAGACCTGTATGGAATTACAGGTGCATTGTGTAACATTAACATTTCCACCTGGAAATGTCTTTGAAATATTTGAAAATAAATAGTACATAGGAAACTGTTTCAAATATGCTTTATTATGAAGCATAGGTATTCATTGTATACAAATGTAGGCCTACATTTTGTTTTGTGGGCTCCTTTTAACATAAAAGACAGCATGCAACATACAAACAATATAACAGGAGTATTACATCAGGTTATCACTGTATGAGTTAAAACAAAATGGATACATAACTATACAGAACACTGTATCGTATGGAAGGAAACGTAATATAGGATATTGTATCGTATGGAAGGATAATATAGAAACCTGTCATTGGCCCCATCCCAAACCTGTCTGTGGCCTGGTCCCAAACCTGTCTGTGGCCTGGTCCAAACCTGTCTGTGGCCTGGTCCCAAACCTGTCTGTGGCCTGGTCCCAAACCTGTCTGTGGCCTGGTCCCAAACATGTCTGTGGCCTGGTCCCAAACCTGTCTGTGGCCTGGTCCCAAACCTGTCTGTGGCCTGGTCCCAAACCTGTCTGTGGCCTGGTCCCAAACATGTCTGTGGCCTGGTCCCAAACCTGTCTGTGGCCTGGTCCCAAACCTGTCATTGGCCCCATCCCAAACCTGTCTGTGGCCTGGTCCCAAACCTGTCTGTGGCCTGGTTCCAAACATGTCTGTGGCCTGGTCCCAAACCTGTCTGTGGCCTGGTCCCAAACCTGTCTGTGGCCTGGTCCCAAACATGTCTGTGGCCTGGTCCCAAACCTGTCATTGGCCCCATCCCAAACCTGTCTGTGGCCTGGTCCCAAACCTGTCATTGGCCCCATCCCAAACCTGTAATAGGCCTGGTCCCAAACCTGTCATTGGCCCCAGCCCAAACCTGTCTGTGGCCTGGTCCCAAACCTGTCTGTGGCCTGATCCCAAACCTGTCTGTGGCCTGGTCCCAAACCTGTCATTGGCCCCATCCCAAACCTGTCATTGGCCCCATCCCAAACCTGTCTGTGGCCTGGTCCCAAACCTGTCTGTGGCCTGGTCCCAAACCTTGTCATTGGCCTCATCCCAAACCTGTCTGTGGCCTGGTCCCAAACCTGTCTGTGGCCTGGTCCCAAACCTGTCATTGGCCCCATCCCAAACCTGTCTGTGGCCTGGTCCCAAACCTGTCATTGGCCCCATCCCAAACCTGTCTGTGGCCTGGTCCCAAACATGTCTGTGGCCTGGTCCCAAACCTGTCTGTGGCCTGGTCCCAAACCTGTCATTGGCCCCATCCCAAACCTGTCTGTGGCCTGGTCCCAAACCTGTCATTGGCCCCATCCCAAACCTGTTATAGGCCTGGTCCCAAACCTGTCATTGGCCCCAGCCCAAACCTGTCTGTGGCCTGGTCCCAAACCTGTCTGTGGCCTGATCCCAAACCTGTCTGTGGCCTGGTCCCAAACCTGTCATTGGCCCCATCACAAACCTGTCATTGGCCCCATCCCAAACCTGTCTGTGGCCTGGTCCCAAACCTGTCTGTGGCCTGGTCCCAAACCTGTCATTGGCCCCATCCCAAACCTGTCTGTGGCCTGGTCCCAAACCTGTCTGTGGCCTGGTCCCAAACATGTCTGTGGCCTGGTCCCAAATCTGTCTGTGGCCTGGTCCCAAACATGTCTGTGGCCTGGTCCCAAACCTGTCTATGGCCTGGTCCCAAACATGTCTGTGGCCTGGTCCCAAACCTGTCTGTGGCCTGGTCCCAAACCTGTCATTGGCCCCATCCCAAACCTGTCTGTGGCCTGGTCCCAAACCTGTCATTGGCCCCATCCCAAACCTGTTATAGGCCTGGTCCCAAACCTGTCATTGGCCCCATCCGAAACCTGTCTGTGGCCTGGTCCCAAACCTGTCTGTGGCCTGGTCCCAAACCTGTCTGTGGCCTGGTCCCAAACCTGTCATTGGCCCCATCCCAAACCTGTCTGTGGCCTGGTCCCAAACCTGTCTGTGGCCTGGTCCCAAACATGTCTGTGGCCTGGTCCCAAATCTGTCTGTGGCCTGGTCCCAAACATGTCTGTGGCCTGGTCCCAAACCTGTCTATGGCCTGGTCCCAAACATGTCTGTGGCCTGGTCCCAAACCTGTCTGTGGCCTGGTCCCAAACCTGTCATTGGCCCCATCCCAAACCTGTCTGTGGCCTGGTCCCAAACCTGTCATTGGCCCCATCCCAAACCTGTTATAGGCCTGGTCCCAAACCTGTCATTGGCCCCATCCGAAACCTGTCTGTGGCCTGGTCCCAAACCTGTCTGTGGCCTGGTCCCAAACCTGTCTGTGGCCTGGTCCCAAACCTGTCATTGGCCCCATCCCAAACCTGTCTGTGGCCTGGTCCCAAACCTGTCTGTGGCCTGGTCCCAAACATGTCTGTGGCCTGGTCCCAAACCTGTCTGTGGCCTGGTCCCAAACATGTCTGTGGCCTGGTCCCAAACCTGTCTGTGGCCTGGTCCCAAACATGTCTGTGGCCTGGTTCCAAACCTGTCTGTGGCCTGGTCCAAAACCTGTCATTGGCCCCATCCCAAACCTGTTTGTGGCCTGGTCCCAAACCTGTCATTGGCCCCATCCCAAACCTGTCTGTGGCCTGGTCCCAAACCTGTCATTGGCCCCATCCCAAACCTGTTATAGGCCTGGTCCCAAACCTGTCATTGGGCCCATCCCAAACCTGTCTGTGGCCTGGTCCCAAACCTGTCATTGGCCCCATCCCAAACCTGTTATATGCCTGGTCCCAAACCTGTCATTTGGCCCATCCCAAACCTGTCTGTGGCCTGGTCCCAAACCTGTCATTGGCCCCATCCCAAACCTGTCTGTGGCCTGGTCCCAAACATGTCATTGGCCCCATCCCAAACCTGTTATAGGCCTGGTCCCAAACCTGTCATTGGCCCCATCCCAAACCTGTCTGTGGCCTGGTCCCAAACCTGTCTGTGGCCTGGTCCCAAACCTGTATGTGGTCTGGTCCCAAACCTGTCATTGGCCCCATCCCAAACCTGTTTGTGGCCTGGTCCCAAACCTGTCATTGGCCCCATCCCAAACCTGTTATAGGCCTGGTCCCAAACCTGTCATTGGGCCAATCCCAAACCTGTCTGTGGCCTGGTCCCAAACCTGTCATTGGCCCCATCCCAAACCTGTTATAGGCCTGGTCCCAAACCTGTCATTGGCCCCATCCCAAACATGTCTGTGGCCTGGTCCCAAACATGTCATTGGCCCCATCCCAAACCTGTTATAGGCCTGGTCCCAAACCTGTCATTGGCCCCATCCCAAACCTGTCTGTGGCCTGGTCCCAAACCTGTCTGTGGCCTGGTCCCAAACCTGTCATTGGCCCCATCCCAAACCTGTTTGTGGCCTGGTCCCAAACCTGTCATTGGCCCCATCCCAAACCTGTTATAGGCCTGGTCCCAAACCTGTCATTGGGCCAATCCCAAACCTGTCTGTGGCCTGGTCCCAAACCTGTCATTGGCCCCATCCCAAACCTGTTATAGGCCTGGTCCCAAACCTGTCATTTATCTCATCGCAAACCTGTCATTGGCCCCATCCCAAACCTGTTTGTGGCCTAGTCCCAAACCTGTCATTGGCCCTATCCCAAACCTGTCAGTGGCCCCATCCCAAACCTGTCATTGGTCCCATCCCAAACCTGTCATTGGCCCCATCCCAAACCTGTCTGTGGCCTTTTCCCAAACCTGTCATTGGCCCCATCCCAAACCTGTAATTGGCCTGGTACCAAACCTGTCATTGGTCCCATCCAAACCTGTCTGTGGCTTGGTCCCAAATCTATCATTCGCCCCATCCTAAATCTGTCATTGGCCCCATCCCAAGCCTGTCTGTGGCCTGGTACCAAACCTGTCATTGGCCCCATCCCAAACCTGTCATTGGCCCCATCCCAAACCTGTCTGTGGCCTGGTCCCAAACCTGTCGATGGCCTCATCCCAAATCTGTCATTGGCCTCATCCCAAATCTGTCATTGGCCTCATCCCAAATCTGTCATTGGCCCCATCCAATGTTCCCTCTACAGTGGCTTGTGAAAGTATTCACCCCCCTTGGCATTTTTCCTAATTTGTTGCCTTACAACCTGGAATTAAAATGGATTTTTGGGGGGGTTGTATCATTTGATTTACACAACATGCGTACCACTTCGAAGATGCAAAATATTTTTTTGTATGAAATAAACAAGAAATAAGACAAAAAATAGAAAACTTGAGCGTGCATAACTATTCACCCCCCCCAAAGTAAATACTTTGTGGAGCCACCTTTTGCAGCAATTACAGCTGCAAGTCTCTTGGGGTATGTCTCTATAAGCTTGGCACATCTAGCCACTGGGATTTTTGCCCATTCTTCAAGGCAAAACTGCTCCAGCTCCTTCAAGTTGGATGGGTTCCGCTGGTGTACAGCAATCTTTAAGTCATACGACAGATTCTCAATTGGATTGAGGTCTGGGCTTTGACTAGGCCATTCCAAGACATTTAAATGTTTCCCTTTAAACTACTCAAGTTTTGCTCTCAAGCAGTATGCTTAGGGTCATTGTCCTGCTGGAAGGGTGAACCTCCGTCCCAGTCTCAAATCTCTGGAAGACTGAAACAGGTTTCCCTCAAGAATTTCCCTGTATTTAGCGCCATCCATCATTCCTTCAATTCTGACCAGTTTCCCAGTCCCTGCCAATGAAAAACATGGGATGGTGTTCTCGGGGTGATGAGAGGTGTTGGGTTTGCGCCAGACATAGCGTTTTCCTTGATGGCCAAAAAGCTCAATTTTTGTCTCATCTGACCAGAGTACCTTCTTCCATATGCTTGGGGAGTCTCCCACATGCCTTTTGGCGAACACCAAACGTGTTTGCTTATTTTTTTCTTTAAGCAATGGCTTTTTTCTGCCCAGCTCTGTGGAGTGTACGGCTTAAAGTGGTCCTATGGACAGATACTCCAATCTCCGCTGTGGAGCTTTGCAGCTCCTTCAGGGTTATCTTTGGTCTCTTTGTTGCCTCTCTGATTAATGCCCTCCTTGCCTGGTCCGTGAGTTTTGGTGGGCAGCCCTCTCTTGGCAGGTTTGTTGTAGCGCCATATTCTTTCAATTTTTTAATAATGGATTTAATGGTACTCCGTGGGATGTTCAAAGTTTAGGATATCTTTTTATAACCCAACCCTGATCTGTACTTCTCCACAACTTTGTCCCTGACCTGTTTGGAGAGCTCCTTGGTCTTCATGGTGCCGCTTGCTTGGTGGTGCCCCTTGCTTAGTGGTGTTGCAGACTCTGGGGCCTTTCAGAACAGGTGTATATATACTGAGATCATGTGACAGATCATGTGGCACTTAGATTGCACACAGGTGGACTTTATTTAACTAATTATGTGACTTCTGAAGGTAATTGGTTGCACCAGATCTTATTTAGGGGCTTCATAGCAAAGGGGGTGAATACATAAGCACGCACCACTTTTCAGTTATTTATTTTTTAGAATTTTTTTGAAATAAGTTATTTTTTTAATTTCACTTCACCAATTTGGACTATTTTGTGTATGTCCATTAAATTTAATCCAAATAAAAATCAATTTAAATGACAGGTTGTAATGCAACAAAATAGGAAAAATGCCAAGGGGGATGAATACTTTTGCAAGGCGCTGTAAGCTGCGCCTGAGACTGCTATGCAGAAATATCAGCCCACAGAGAGAAGCAAGAGATTGAACTTCACTCAACTTTCTAGAGCAGTGCTCACCAACCGGTCGATAGCGATCGACTGGTTGATCTCCAAGGCATTCCTAGTCAATGGCCAAACATTTCTGTAAAAAACCCAACGATAAAGCCTTGTGTTCCTATTTGTTTTATTTGTCTTGGGCTGTTGGCGGGAGGTGCACCTGATTCAGTTGCCCTGCGCGCCGGGAAGGCGAACTGTTGCCATTTTTGAACATTTCACGTGTACAAACTCTGCCTTCCCGGCGGGCCCAGAGAGCGAATCAAGTGCACTATGGGCCTACCGCTGGCCAATCGGATGGCTCAGATGACCGTGTCTGCAGTAACGTAGCAGGAGTAAAAGAAAGCTACAGCAAAGTTGATACTGTGAGATGATAATAGAACAGCTATTTTCATGTTAAAATATTATGGGATGCATTTTCTCCATTGGTTTTTATAGTAGGCCACACTGGTAGGCCTACATTATGATCAAATAGCCACAGCAGCCTACATGGCTACTGTTATAACTGTAAGTTAAAATGGGTACAGCCTCAGTGTTCACAGTAAACAGCCTCAGTGTTCACAGGAAACAGCCTCAGTGTTCACAGTAAACAGCCTCAGTGTTCACAGTAAACAGCCTCAGTGTTCACAGGAAACAGCCTCAGTGTTCACAGTAAACAGCCTCAGTGTTCACAGTAAACAGCCTGTGTTCACAGGAAACAGCCTCAGTGTTCACAGTAAACAGCCTCAGTGTTCACAGTAAACAGCCTCAGTGTTCACAGGAAACAGCCTCAGTGTTCACAGTAAACAGCCTCAGTGTTCACAGTAAACAGCCTCAGTGTTCACAGTAAACAGCCTCAGTGTTCACAGTAAACAGCCTCAGTGTTCACAGTAAACAGCCTCAGTGTTCACAGGAAACGTGCGCTGGAAGTTGCACGGAACTTTCACAATGTTCAAGTTTGCACTCAGGACCTGACATTTGCTCAGTGCCTGAAAAAATTTGAGGGAACATTGGCCCAATCCCAAACCTCTCTGTTGCCTGGTACCAAACCTGTCATTTGCCCCCTCCCAAACCTGTCATTGGCTCCATCTGTGGTGAATGATGGACGGAGTCAGGCGCAGTGGTAAAATAACCGGATGCAGAATTGATTCCTTCCAGACATACAATGCGCCTACGACGGCAATCGAAACAGGTACGGGGGAAACAATCCTCCCTGACCAAACACAGTCTCAGAAAATACAATAAATGTAATGACACAGGGGAAAATCAACCCTGGCAAAATAAATGAGAGAGTATCTCAACCGAGCTACTCTCCTCCCACATAGAACAATCACTCACAAAGACAAGGGGGCAGAGAGGAACACTTATACACAGACTAATTAGGGGAATGTGCACCAGGTGTGTGTGATTGACAAGACAAGACAAGTGGAGTGATGAGAATGGGATCGGCAGTAGCTAGAACTCCGGTGACGACGAACGACAAAACCTGCCCGAACCAGGAGGGGAGGCAGCCTCGGCGGAAGTCGTGACACCATCCCAAACCTGTGTGTGGCCCTATCCCAAATCTTTCTGTGGCCCCATCCCAAATCTGTCATTCAAAACCTGTCATCCCAAACCTGTCATTGGTCCCATCCCAAACCTGTCATTGGCCCCATCCCAAACCTGTCATTGGCCCCATCCCAAACCTGTCATTACCCCCATCCCAAACCTGTCATTGGCCCCATCCCAAACCTGTTATTAGCCTGGTCCCAAACCTGTCATTGGCCCCATCCCAAACCTGTCATTAGCCTGGTCCCAAACCTGTCATTAGCCCCATCCCAAACCTGTCATTAGCCCCATCCCAAACCTGTCATTGGCCCCGTCCCAAACCTGTCATTTGCCCCGTCCCAAACCTGTCATTGGCCCCATCCCAAACCTGTTATTAGCCCCGTCCCAAACCTGTCATTGGCCCCATCCCAAACCTGTTATTAGCCTGGTCCCAAACCTGTTATTAGCCCCATCCCAAACCTGTTATTAGCCCCATCCCAAACCTGTCATTGGCCCCATCCCAAACCTGTTATTAGCCTGGTCCCAAACCTGTTATTAGCCCCATCCCAAACCTGTTATTAGCCCCATCCCAAACCTGTTATTAGCCCCATCCCAAACCTTTATTAGCCCCATCCCAAACCTGTTATTAGCCCCATCCCAAACCTGTCATTAGCCCCATCCCAAACCTGTCATTAGCCCCGTCCCAAACCTGTCATTGGCCCCATCCCAAACCTGTTATTAGCCCCGTCCCAAACCTGTCATTGGCCCCATCCCAAACCTGTTATTAGCCTGGTCCCAAACCTGTTATTAGCCCCATCCCAAACCTGTTATTAGCCCCATCCCAAACCTGTTATTAGCCCCATCCCAAACCTGTTATTAGCCCCATCCCAAACCTGTCATTAGCCCCATCCCAAACCTGTTATTAGCCCCATCCCAAACCTGTTATTAGCCCCATCCCAAACCTGTCATTAGCCCCGTCCCAAACCTGTTATTAGCCCCATCCCAAACCTGTTATTAGCCCCATCCCAAACCTGTCATTAGCCCCGTCCCAAACCTGTCATTGGCCCCATCCCAAACCTGTTATTAGCCCCATCCCAAACCTGTCATTGGCCCCATCCCAAACCTGTTATTAGCCTGGTCCCAAACCTGTTATTAGCCCCATCCCAAACCTGTTATTAGCCCCATCCCAAACCTGTTATTAGCCCCATCCCAAACCTGTTATTAGCCCCATCCCAAACCTGTTATTAGCCCCATCCCAAACCTGTCATTAGCCCCATCCCAAACCTGTTATTAGCCCCATCCCAAACCTGTTATTAGCCCCATCCCAAACCTGTTATTAGCCCCATCCCAAACCTGTTATTAGCCTGGTCCCAAACCTGTTATTAGCCCCATCCCAAACCTGTTATTAGCTCCATCCCAAACCTGTTATTAGCCCCATCCCAAACCTGTCATTGGCCCCATCCCAAACCTGTCATTGGCCCCATCCCAAACCTGTTATTGGCCCCATCCCAAACCTGTCATTGGCCCCATCCCAAACCTGTCATTAGCCCCATCCCAAACCTGTCATTGGCCCCATCCCAAACCTGTCATTGGCCCCATCCCAAACCTGTCATTAGCCCCGTCCCAAACCTGTCATTGGCCCCATCCCAAACCTGTCATTGGCCCCATCCCAAACCTGTCATTGGCCCCATCCCAAACCTATGAAACCTTTTCCACTTAGCTTCACTCCTCACTCCACTCTTTTAAAGGAAGGCTGTGCATTTGGGTTTATCTGTGGGATATGTGTAAACAACTCAAGAGGGAAGAAGAAAGGTTGTTTACTATTAGGCCTACTTTAAGAGTAGGTATTGTAATAGTAAGTACATAGAATATACACTGAGTGTACAAAACATTACGAACACCTTCCTAATATTGAGTTTTACCCTCTTTTGCTCTCAGAACAGCCTCAATTCATCAGGGCAAGGTGTCGAACGCGTTCCACAGGGATGCTTGCCCATGTTGACTCCAATGCTTCCCACAGATGTGCCAAGTTGGCTGGATGTCCTTTGGGTGGTGGACCATTTCTGATACACACGAGAAACTGTTGAGCGTGAAAAACCCTGCAGCGTTGCAGTTCTTGACACCCTCAAATCGGTGCGCCTGGCACCCACTACCATACCCGGTTCAAAGGCACAACCTCTTAGACGTAAAGTCCCCTGTTTTGGGGACCTGCGTGGTTCTGTTACCGGTTCCAACTGACATTTTCTCTTATAAATTGATATGTGGACACCTTAGATCGAAATGGCTTGCATTGAGCGGTAGCCCTGAGTCTCACGGACACAGAAGTATGTCTCTTCTGCCTGTGTGATGCAGGATGTGAAATCTGACACCGCTTGAAGCTGGGATGTCCCTCCTACCATTTCATTCGCTCTTCGGACTGTCCATCAACTCCTGGCTGAACCCTACGTCACAGACACTAACAACGCATATGGCTGGAATCCTGACATCGTAACGCAGCAGGAGAGAGTGGTTTAGTCGCTGTAGAACATTCAGAGATCCATTTATATCCAGTAATCTAACATTTTCAGTTCAGGAAGCCGACACACACAAGCCTAAGATCACCATGCGCAATGCCGAGCGTCGGCTGGAGTGGTGTAAAGCTCGCCAGCATTGGACTCTGGAGCAGTGGAAACTCGTTCTCTGGAGTGATGAATCACGCTTCACCATCTGGCAGTCCCGACGGACGAATCTGGGTTTGGCAGATGCCAGGAGAACGCTACCTGCCACAATGCATTGTGCCAACTGTAAAGTTTGGTGGAGGAGGAATAATGGTCTGGAGCTGTTTTTCATGGTTCGGGCTAGGCCTCTTAGTTCCAGTGAAGGAAAATCTTAACGCTACAGTAAACAATGACATTCTTGTCAATTCTGTGTTTCCAACTTTGTGGCAACAGTGTGGGGAAGGCCCTTTCCTGTTTCAGCATGACAATGGCCCCATGCACAAAGCGAAGTCCATACAGAAATGGTTTGTTGAGATCGGTGTGGAAAAACTTGACTGGCCTGCACAGAGCCCTGACCTCAACCCCATCGATCACCTTTGGGATGAATTGGAACGCCGACTGCGAGCCAGGCCTAATCGCCCAACATCAGTGCCCGACCTCACTAATGCTCTTGTGGCTGAATGGAAGCAAGTCCCCGCAGCAATGTTCCAACATCTAGTGGAAAGCCTTCCCAGAAGAGTGGAGGCTGTTATAGCAGAAAAGGGGGGACCAACTCCATATTAATGCCCATGATTTTGGAATGAGATGCTCGACGAGCAGGTGTCCACATACTTTCGGTCATGTAGTGTATATTTTGTCTTGCCCATTCACCCTCTGAATGGCACACATACACAATCCAAGTCTGTATAGAGTACCACAGTATGAGTCATAATACCCATAAAACCTGCAGTCGAACAAGGAAATGGTTCCAATCGTTTTTCCACCATTCATTTTTCCCATTGGGGATTTTAGAAACACTTAAAATAAGGGCTGTGTTTCGTGTAGGCTTACCCTGGTGTGACGTATTGATAACCGTGTAAATCTCTCTAGGACAAGGAGACTTTTATCAATATATTGGCCTGTATTTACCTCCCAGAAATGAAATGCTAATTAGCTGCTAATGTTGCTATCATAAAGAACTACAAATGCCATGATGATCTGGACGAGACTGCCGAATTGAGGCAAAGGTAAGAATCACTGGATTAACTATCTAATGTTAGCTAAATTTAGTAATTAATAAATTGGCTACATTTCTTTAAATTGACAATTCTGTGAACTGTCTTAGGCAAGTTTACAATTATTATTATTATTATTAACATTACCTGTTATCAAAAGGTGTCAGTTAGAGATGACTTGCAGGAGCTGGCAGGGATTTGTAGTTTTGCATGATGTCTACTTTCTTGCTAATTAGCATTTTCGAGTAAATAGAGCCGAATATATTGATAAAAGTCACCTTGTCCGAGAGAGATTTACACGGTTATCAATACGTCACGCCAGGGTAAGCCTACACGAAACACAGCCCTTATTTTAAGTGTTTCTAAAATCCCCAATGGGAAAAATGAATGGTGGAAAAACGATTGGAACCATTTCCCTGTTTGACCGCTAGGTTTTATGGGTATTATGACATCTCCACTATGGGGCTGTATTGTCTCAAGGCTTAAAAAGCCTTATTTAACCTGTCTCCTCCCCTTCATCTACACTGAATGAGGTGGATTTAACAGGTGACGTCCATAAGGGATCATAGCTTTCACCTACATTCACCTGGTCAGTCAATGGAATGGAAAGAGCAGGTGTTCCTAATGTTTTGTACAGTCAGTGTAATTTGTCAGTTAAGTTTTCAGTGAATATCACCTATCTATTTTGGTTCAGGTTTATACAAGGCCTCCTGAGTAGATAGACCTAACATGCACAGTATGTGAATGGCGAGAGAGAATCCCCTTTTTACAGCTCCCTCTACTGCTCACATTTGAGCCTCACTGAATAAGAAAATGCACAAGCTCACTCACACACACACCCACACACATTCACACACACACACACACACACACACACACATACACACACACACTCACACACATGCATACACACACACACATACACACACACATACACACACACAAACACACACAATGTTATGGCATATAGCCTACCTCATCATCATTTTTAGCAGAGGAAATAAATCTCCAAGCATACAGGGAGATGTTTGCCACTGGAATGGGCATCAATGACGTGATTAACGAAGAAGTCTTGTCACTCTATTGAATAATTGCTCAGGTCAGCAGGATTTCGTGCACAGAATGACAGTCATCTGGCGCAAATACCATTTAGATTTCAGTCTTCTGGTACAAATACCATTTTGATTTCAGCCTTCTAGCACGAATACCTATTTGATTTCAGTCTTCTGGCAAGAATGCCATTTTAATTTCAGTCTTCTGGCACAAATACCATGTTGCTCTAAGTACACATGAATACGCTTTCTTTAATCCTAAAGTAAGCTCCTATGAGATATGATGCTTTCTTTAATCCTAAAGTATGCAGAAGAACTGAACCTTGATGTATGTCATCATGCAATGCCGTTTATTGAAGGAGAAGAAGAAGAAGAAGAAGAAGAAGAAGAGGAAGAAGAGGAAGAAGAGGAAGAAGAGGAATGTTATGAATCAGAAATGTGCATTCCTTTTATTAAGGAAAAAAGTCATGTTATCTTTCTGATGCTGTCTGTAGGCTACATGGCAACGGCCAATTCTGAGGCAATTTTTGAACAGAACAGGCGATTATATTCTAGCATCGAGAATAGAATAGTCATGGTAGGAGCGGGCAGCATGCTGTTCTGCATAGCCAAGAAGATAAACTGATAATAAACGTGCACAGCGTGGCAACTGCCAATGTAACATTCATTTGAAAGAGTACATCTATTAAGATGGAATTCCTGGAGCGAAAGACTGTTTGTTTGTCGACAACAACGGATTCCACTCGCTCTTTCTGCCCTGCTTTGTCTTTTTCCGGGAAAATCTTCCAGCTCAAAACCCCGACACTGCTCCATAACGTCTCCATGGAAACAAAACAGCTGAACTCTCCAAATATGGACATGGAAGTGCAACGCAATCGCGTCAGTGCAAACACGTCGTGACGTAAAATACTGCAACGGCACGCTTATAATGCCTAGATGGGATACAGTTTTTGTCAAATTGACGTCAAAATTTGTTTTGTTTTTGCGTTTTAGCTAACCCTAAACCTAACCTAATTATCCTAACTTGCTACGTTAATTTTCCTAACCGGCTGCCAAAAGAAAATGTTGACTAAAGTTGTATCCCGTCTAGCCTAACCCGGCACGCTTTGTGCTGTGTGCATGTCTGCGTTTGCCTTGACCGTGAGAATACTGGCAAGAGATTTAAGATAATAAATAATGAACGTGATCTTTTTGTTTCGCCCTGATTAAAAAGTATGTCCTTGATAACATTAATTTATAAAGTTCAAGACTAGAACAATTTATGGAAAGAGTATTTGACATAGCTGTATTCTTTTCAAAGAAGAAGTCTATCATGGTCTATTCTGGTTCAAATATCATTATACACAACCTAAACAATAGCCTATACATAATAATACAATTCGTCTCTGGCCTAACAACACCCGTGCCAATATGTCCTCCAAACACCTGCTTCTCGGGCATTATCACTTAAATGTTTTGACCCAGTCATTAATTCTAATCATTCTATTCATTCAACGTTCATTCAACGTTGCTATGCTAAACAAATCATTGGCATGTAGCTAGCTCTAAAAAATGATGGGATCAACAAGGGTTCTTCTAATATCCTCAAAGTTTCCTTGAAGAACCTTAGGGTTGTTGGTACTGAAAAAATGCCTCCAAAAGGTTCTTCCAAGAACCCCATAGGAGGTGGGGTTAATCGAGGAACCTCTTTAGTTCTTGGGGGTTCTTGCAGGAACCTAAATGCCCAACTGAAATATTTTGATTTGAATTTGAGAGACAGCAGGTGTAGGCATTTAACTGAAAAATGTAAAGATCTCCTCAATTTAAAGTAAGGTTTGTCCCTTGTATGATCTAAATTGATATTGTTTTATGATGATACCATCTATCTTTTCATATTTGTGCAAATCTTTCTAAAACAGAAAATGGACACAATTCAATGGCTATCAATGAACAAAGAGGTAAGAATATGTAGGCTATAAGAATATGCTGAAGGCTAGCTGTATTGGTTGCAGATGACTGAACTGCTCACTTTTGTGTCTGTGTCTGCAGGTATACAGATGAGGAGGCATACAAAGGAATGTGAATTGGTATTGGTATGCAGATCACATTTACCATCCTCCTCCCTTACCTCTTCAATGAATATCCCATAGGCCTCTACATTATGGACAAGGTATGTGTTTGAAAACCATTATCAAAACAGTTTTTTTCATTCACATTCACCACAAAAACCAAGGTATGAATACTGTCGTGTGCGTGTTTTTTTTTAAATCATCTATATAATTACTATTTTTTGGGATTCACAGACTTCATCCTCCCTACACCTGTGATGAATATAACAGGAAACCTGTTAGATCACCATGCACTGCTAAATCATTCTGGCTATGGATACGGAGAACATCAACACATTAACATCAACACACCGGAGGATATACCCATTGGACTTGGGGCTCTGCTGGGAGTTTACCTCATATTTGTATTTTTTTAATTCTGCTTTGCCACTAAAATCATAATAAACATTGACAACTAAAAATATTGTGTCATTGTTGTTATTGTTAAGCATATTATTAAAAGGGAATCCCAAAATGTTATTTGTGGAACTATTAATGGGGGTTCTTTGAAGATCCTCCTAAAGGATCCTCCTAAAGGATCCTCCAGGAACTTATTCTTTTTAGAGCTATAGCAGAGATTCAATGATGATGAGAGACAACAACTTCAGTAAATAATGATTTCATAAATATCCAATGACCTACATAGGCAACAGCTATTATGGTTGGCAAGTCCGAGCTAACCAAGCTAGTTGGTGAAGTTATTAGTGACATTTCTGTCGATGGCACACGAGTGGAAGAACTGTCCATGGTCCTGGCGCTGATTAGTGACAGCCAATGCTTGCCTCTTTTTTTTTTGTTGGTAGAAAATAGGACTTTTTACGGTTTCTATGTTGAAATTATTTGTTTCACGTTAATTCTTGGGCTAGCTAGCCTACTGGCATGGGAGAGATCGCGTTTGTAAAATGATACATTGCTGCACATGTCGTAGAGGCAGACGGGCAGATTTATACTACTCCCAACTGTTGCAAACCAAATAGTAGCAAGGAAAAATTATGTGTAGACGCTTTTTTCACGAGGGAGATTAAGTTAATGAATTTCCTGCCTGGGCTGCAGGACAGTGGAATTATGACATTAACTATAATCATGGGAGTTGTTGTCCCACAACTCCCGCAAATCAAACAATCAGTCTCCAGGATCCAAATAACCAGTTTTATAATTTTATTTGTCTGTGTTCTATTTTTTTTTGCATCTTAACCAACAATTAGTCCAAACTTTTAAGGTAAAAAAATAAACTATGTCATAAAATACATCTTGATAAAATACATGGCATTGTGTTTTCATGGAAAACCGGAAAAGAAATGTCACCTTACAGTAAAATGATGTCCACATTACTCAAACTGTAATTTCACCTGTTAATAAGACACAATCTGATATCAGTATCCACACAAATCACAGTCTAGTTTTACATTTATATTTAAGGATGGAAAAACAAAGATATAGCACCATTTTCTAATCAAATGGTGCGATTTTGCATGCATTTAATTTTGATAAAAGGACAACAATAGATATCTTCTTCAAGAGAGTGAACAGCCCTCACAGCTGCACCGATACATATGGAAGAAGTTAATACAGTTACAGTCACAGTAACCATTTCATTTGGTGCTAAAGGTTTAACGTTAACGAAACATCATAACAAGCACAACAAAACATCAGGGGGTAGATGAACAGAACATAGCTTTATTGGTTCAATATCAACCTCATGGGGCCAGTTTCCTTAGACACAGATTAAACCTAGTCCTGGACTAAGAAGGACTATCAAAGGAGAATCATCATTGAACACTGCTTTTTAATCTAAGACTGGGCTTAATCTGTGTGTGGGAAACCGACCCTATATGTATACATCCCACCAGTCCCATAACAGTGTCACAAGGTCAACAGTGTGGGAGAGTTCAGATTACCGTTCATCGAATCAGATCTACCACCAGCACCTCCTTTGAGGGTCTCAGAGCTGGAGTTGCAACGCCCGTCCCCGCCAAAGAGTCTATCTCTGAGTAATTCAAACCAAACCCCTGATCGATAACTGCTACAGGTAGGCCTGTAACTGGAAAGTCATCATCATGGGGGTGCAGAGGGGCTCCAGACTGTTGGCCACCGACTTGTACAGGGTCTCCCAGTCTGAGAGGCAGAAGGGGCCCCCGAGGAGGTCGATGTCGGGTACAGATGGGGCAGTCTCGGGGGCCACAGCCATGTTGAGTTCCAGGCTGGGGACCAGGTCGTCTAGGTCATCCTGGTCGAAATCTAGGTCCTCCATGGGATCTTCCTCAGCGCTGGAGCACAGCAGGATGTTGGAGTTACCCAAGATGGCCGATGCAGAGATGGAGATGCTTGAGGGGACCACAACAGTTTCCATCTCCTGAAACGAGGGAGTGTCGGACACAGTCACTAGTGCTGCATTTCCCTCTGGGAGTTGGAGTTTGTCTGCGTTCTCCAAGATGGAGAGCAGCTGGGGGGAATCCGGAGGGTCCTGGAGCATGCGGTCAATGTCATCGTCGATGTCATCATCAATGTCTTCTTCCACGTTGTCCTCAGCGGCGGCTAGTTTGCAGGCTGGCCGGTGGGCGGATAGGATCTGTTCCAGACTCTCTTTCTCTTTCAGGAGGTGGGCTATCTCTGTCTCCAAGGCCTCTTTGTCCTCTTCAAGTTGATCAGTTTCCTATAAGGAGAGAACCACACATCAATCAATTACCATGTGTATGAAATGACAATTAAAAGAAGATACATGGTCTTTTAAGACGTATGGAGAGCCTCAATCACTTGGGGTGAAATCCATTCTGCTAAGCATCTCCACAAGGACACGACAGTCGTCTTTCACATGAGAACAAGGTGCACTTACGGCTTGCAGGGTGTCGGTGAGCTCCCGCCGTCTGTTGCGACACTTGGCTGCGGCGACTTTATTCCTCTCTCTCCTTATCTTCCTCCTCTCATCCTCTTCTGATGTAGCCTGGACCCGTCACAACAAAAGAGAACACTCTAAATGCATAAGGAATCTTGCCATTGCGTCACTTGGCCCTTTAAGGCTAATTCAATATTTGGCAAAGGGTAGCCCTAAAATAGCCTATACATCCTTTAATGCAGCGTCAGAAAATATATCAGGGTTGCTGACTGTAGACTTTCCTTGGCTAAGCTACACATTGAGTGGGTAACAAGTTCAATACCAGACCTATAGAATACTTAATATGTGCATAAGAATGCTGCACCATTAGGCACAGTCTGTCCAGTCACGTGCACGCATGCACATTAGACCATTCAGGACTGCATAGTTGAAATTGTATCGAAATTGTCCATGATATATAACACAGTTTACCTGTTTTTTCCCTTTCTTGCAGGTGGATTGTTCCTTGCTCCCTCCAGCTCTGGAAGACGACTGGGTTGCGCCACGAGCTCTTGTTGGCTTTGCGCGGCTGGAGGGGGAGGCAGATGGGGAGGAGGAGGGGGAGACTGATGCTGAGATGACGGTGGTCGGTTGGACCATCCACTGCAGATCCGAGAAGGCTGAGATTGCGGTCACTGTAGGAACAAAGGGAGACCGCCGTGGATAGTCTGTGTCACCGGAGACATTCTGCAAAAACAACACAAGGAATGTTGAATTGATTGAATCTAATAGACTCCGATGACATGCATGGTTGACCTTTCCAAAAACGGCGTGATGTGCATCAATGATTTGGTTATTGGCGTGAAATTTATAGCACAATTGATGGTGTATCTATAGCTAATTATGTACTAATTTACAACGTTTATAATTAGGGTTTGATGTCACGCAATTTTTATTTTATTGTATTATTCAGGGTAAACCCATTGAGGCCAGGGTTTCATTCACAAGAGTGCCCTGATCACAGTAACACTACTGTAATAAACGACAGTAATAAACGACAGTCCATCTCATGTTGCCAATAATAGCTAAACCAATCATCGTCATCACCAATCATCGTCATCACCGTCTTTATCATGATCACCATCCTCATCATCTATTGGCGTGACGGCAGCAATCAAGTCTTCAATTATCATTTGGTAAACATCGCCTCCTATACCACTCCAGTAATGTCAGGAATTTGAAGGTGATCAGCCAACAGTCTGACCGTGGCATGTAGGTAAGGCCTATATGGGTACCTACTCAATAAGGGCTTTTTCAACATGCCGTAAACATCTGGATAGGCTGTGTGTCGCAGTAACGGAGCTACATATTTTCTATCACGAGCGGTTCACGGTCCAGTAGGCTTATAGGCTGTAGATTCAGAATCACTCTGAATTAATATGCAATAAAAAAATATATAAATGATTGATCTTGCCACAAACTCAATGCAACACAAACATAATGAACATTTCCAAATAATCCTCCAACGCAATTCCATGCACCTTTAAAAAAAAAAAAAAAAATTATAACAACATCCATTCGTACCTGCGACGTGCTGCTGTCTATTGATGATGCGCTCGTGAGTGAGTTTGGAGACCGCTGACTGCACGCGGGTCTGTCTCCGGTAGGCGATGCTGCGCTGTTGCTTCTCGTGCTGCTGCTGGACGAGCTCGAGTCATTGTAGTTTTGGCTCGAGTCTGGATACATGATGATGTGTTCTAAAATATATATATATATATATATATATATATCAATAAAGCATGAAAAACAAATCACTATTCCTCCTATATTTTAAGCTATTGTCTACTGTCCTGCTGTTCTATCACCTCTGTGCATCACTTTTTCTGGGTTCTTTCACGTGAATTGTACTTGCTGCAGATAGTGGAGCGCGCCTCCTTTTATAGTGAGCTGGAATTTTATGAATGAAATCTGTGTGGAGAGAACGTACCATTCCACAAAGAGAGAAGGGTTTTGGGGGATAGAATGAACAGGCTTGTTTTATCAATGGAGCAGCAATATTAGCTATACATTTTATCTGAGAGTTGAAAGCAGTCTTAGCTGTTATCCAAATTAATTAGGCCCACTATTCAAATATGACCAAAAATGTTTGCAAATTAAGCACCCCCTCTTCAAGAAATGGATACCTACATTGTAACCACCACCAACATATTAATGAACTACGTCACATCATATAGCAACCTATGCAGCATTTGTATTAGGCACGTTATAGCTACGTTCCTTTTGTAAAAACATTGTTTCATAATACCCACATGGCCACGTTTCAGATCATACACTGAACATGTATGTGCCAAGCTATATATAGCCTATCTCTCTAGGCCGTTCCTATTAAAATATGTTGAAAGAAATCGTCTGCCAATCGTGCATTTCATATACAACACCGACCTCAAATGTCCTCCAAAAAAACAGCAATCCTCTGTAGGATACTATCCACACAGAATCTAGTTTTCTAATATTTAATACAAATGTTATTTGTTATAATCATTTAATAACATTGGTATTGTTGTCGATATCTGAATAGCAGGTGTTTTCTGCATCCACTCATACCCTAATCATATGCTTATTACAGATAGACATCGGTTCATGTTTTAATAGAAAGGACATTGAAAATAGATTTGTTGCGGGTTTGCAACTATACAGTACACACCTGCTACAGAGACGCCTCTCTGTAATTATTTGTGAGATTATAGCTGTGATTATAATTACTACATAGCCTAAACTTGACAAATACAGCTCAAGCAACAGACTTGTCGCTGCAGCCAGACAACCAATCAGAGAGGAGTCCATTAGGACCATATATGGAGTTTCCGTTCACACGTTGTCTTGCGTGTTGGGCTAAGTGGACCGTTCAAACACTGCCTAGAGATAAACTGATATAGGCATTGAAATGAATCCGTGTCAGTCATTCATTCGATAAAGTCATAACTTTTTTATAATAGGCTACATGCTTATTATAATGATTCAATCTTATTCTCAAGGAGTTGGGAGTGTGTCCTTGAATATGCCTACATTCCAAATCAAATGGCACCCTGTTCCTTATATAGCCTACACTCTTAGGAAAAACAAGGTGCTATCTAGAGCCTAAAAGGGTTAATCGGCTGTCCCCATAGGAGAACCCTTTGAAGAACCCTTTTTGGTTCCAGGTAGAGGGTTCTACCTGGAACCAAAAAGGGTTATCCCATCGGGACAGCAGAAGAACCCTTCTGGAAGAATTTTTTTCTAAGAGTGTGCACTACTTTTGACCAGAGCCAATAGGGTAGTAGTGCACCACTATATTAGAGAATAGGGTGCCATTTGGGACCTTTATCATTCTCTTGCTCAGATGAATGGTCTTCTTCTCAAAAGCTACTTTAGGAAATATTACTGGCAGCAATTGTTTTGCTCACAGCTCCTCTCAAGTAGCATAGTCCGAATCTGACTAGATCAGTGGTTCCCAAGCTGTGGGGATTGGTGCATTCAAAAAATTAACTACAACAACAAATGCGAGACCTAGCGTTGGGGTGAGTAGCTCTCGGAAGTGTTGTCGAATCCAATGGGCTGCTATAGCATGAGCTAGCCTAGCATGCTGACGAACAACTAGCAATCATTCAAAACTAGCAGTATTTCAATCTTCTCGATTTGTCAAGTTGGGATAATGGGATAGCTGGGAGAACACTGCCATCTCCCATCCCAGGATTGAGGTACGTTCTCCGAGCCATATCTCGTGCTCCTGATCGTGGTAGCCACGTTCCAGCTAGAGAGAGAAGGTAAGGAACTTCTCTGGCTAAAGTAGCGGCCCGGGGCGATGGAACCATGGAACCATGGAACGTGAGAATAGAATAGAATAAAGACAGACAAACAGACAGACAGACAGACAGGCAGACAGACAGGCAGGCAGGCAGGCAGGCAGGCAGGCAGGCAGGCAGGCAGACAGATCGACAGAGAGAGAGAGAGAGAGAGAGAGAGAGAGAGAGAGAGAGAGAGAGTGTCACGGTTTCGGCCGAGGCTGCCTCTCTCCCTTGTTCGGGCAGGTTTCGGCGTTCGTCGTCTCCGGAATTCTAGCTGCCACCGTTTCCTGTTTGATTAGTTTTGTCTGTTAGCCACACCTGTCTTGTGTTATGTCTCATTAAGCACCCTATTTAGTTTCCTTGTTGTTAGTGTAGTGTTGTGTGTAATTGTTTCGTGTCAGGTGTTTGTGCGTTACCCGTGTTTCGGTACGCCAGTTACGATTTACTTCCTCCTCGGTTGAGGAGAGTTTTTGCGCCCTGTGTTTGTGCGCTCGTGTTTGACGCCTGTGTGCGTCTGTTGGCCTCTGGCCGTTTTTGGATTATTTTGCACTCGCCAGTAAAGTCTTGTTGGACTGTACATCTGCTTCTGCGCTTGATTCCACACCTCACCATTTCTAACACCGTGACAGAATTACACACCTAGACATGGAATCAGCAGGAGCCGAAGCAGCCCCGACGAGACTGGAGGTCCAGGTTCGGGAACAACAGGACCAGATACAGCAGATGGGGACCGCCCTGCAGGAGGTGATCACCACGCTCCGAGGCTGGGGAGCGCCTCCACCACCTCCCTCCCTGCCAGCACCATCGGCCAGTCCGCCCATTCCAGCGCCAGAACCCCGAGGAATCCGACTCTCTCTCCCGAGGGCCTACGACGGAACCGCGGCTGGGTGTCAGGGATTCCTCCTCCAGGTGGAGCTGTACCTGGCCACCGTACACCCGGCACCCTCGGGGCATGAGAGCGTGTCCGCCCTGATCTCCTGCCTGTCCGGGAAGGCGTTGGAATGGGCCAACGCGGAGTGGAGGAAGATCGACGCCGAGACTATCACCTACAACGAGTTCTCCCGCCGCTTCAGGGCGGTGTTTGACCATCCCCCGGAGGGGAAAGCGGCGGGGGAGCGTCTGGTCTTCCTCCGGCAGGGGAGGAGGAGTGCCCAAGAATTCGCTCTCGAATTCCGTACTCTAGCGGCAGATGCAGGGTGGAATGAGCGGGCCCTCGTCGATCTATACAGATGTAGCCTACGAGAGGACGTCCGTCGGGAGCTGGCTTGTAGGGACACCAGTCTCTCTTTCGACCAGCTGGTCGACATGTCCATCAGGCTGGATAACCTATTGGCCACCCGCGGACGTCCTGAGAGGGGTCCGTCCATTTCACCCTCCAGCGCCTCCGAGCCGTGTCCTATGGAGCTCGGGGGCGCTGGCGCTAGAGAGAGGAGGAGTCGGTTGGTTAGGGGGTCCATCCACTGCACCAACTGTGGTCGGGGAGGACACACCGCGGCTAGGTGCTGGGGATGGCCTCCTAGGGAGGATGACGACAGGTCCCGCACTGGGGATTCCCTCCAGGTGAGTAGGCGCCCCACTCACCCAGAGCTCACTGTTGCCCATTTTTGGATGCCTGTGCGTTTTCCACAGGTAGCACCTCATTCCCAGCATAAGGCGCTGGTAGATTCAGGCGCGGCTGGGAATTTTATTGATAAAAAGTTTTGTTTAGCGTTAGGGATTCCCCTTATTCCTGTTGATGTTCCGTTCCCCGTTCATGCCCTAGATAGTCGTCCGTTGGGTACGGGCTTGATCAGGGAGGTCACGGCGCCACTTAGGATGTGTGCGCAGGGGGATCATCAGGAGATGATTCAGCTGTTCCTGATTGACTCTCCTGCGTATCCGGTGGTGCTGGGCATGCCCTGGTTGAGTACCCATAACCCAGCTATTTCGTGGCAGGAGAGGGCTTTGATGGAGTGGTCTGCTCAGTGTGTGGGTAGATGTTTGGGCGTTTCCGTAGGGGCTACCTCGGTGGAGAGTCCAAACCAGGTGCCCGCATTGCACGTTCCCCCTGAGTATGGGGATTTGGCTATTGCGTTTAGTAAGGCGAGGGCGACGCGGTTGCCACCCCATAGGCAGGGAGATTGTGCGATAGACCTCCAGGCAGGAGCTGCGCTCCCACGGAGCCATGTGTATCCTCTGTCTCAGGAGGAGAAGAAAGCTATGGAGATTTACATAGACGAATCTCTGAGACAAGGATACATACGGCCTTCCACTTCCCCTGCGTCCTCAAGTTTCTTTTTTGTGAAGAAAAAGGATGGTGGTTTGCGCCCGTGCATCGATTACCGTGGTCTCAATCAGATTACGGTGAAGTACAGTTATCCACTCCCACTGATTGCGACCATGACTGAGTCGTTGCATGGGGCGTGTTTCTTCACTAAATTAGATCTCAGGAGCGCGTACAACTTGGTGCGCATCAGGGAGGGTGATGAATGGAAGACAGCCTTTAGTACCACCTCGGGCCATTACGAGTATCTGGTCATGCCATACGGGTTGATGAACGCTCCGTCAGTTTTCCAATCATTCGTGGATGAGATCTTCAGGGACATGCAGGGGCAGGGGGTGGTTGTGTACATTGATGACATTCTCGTGTACTCGCCTACCCGTGTCGAGCATGTGGCCCTGGTGCGTAGAGTGTTGCGGAGGCTGGTGGACCACGACCTGTATGTGAAGGCAGAGAAGTGTCTGTTTTTCCAGGAGTCGGTCTCCTTTTTGGGTTATCAGTTGTCTGCATCAGGGGTGAAGATGGAGGTAGACCGGGTGTCGGCCGTGCGTAATTGGCAAACACCAACCACTGTGAAGGAGGTGCAGCAGTTTTTGGGGTTTGCAAATTACTACAGGAGGTTTATCCGGGGTTTTGGACAGGTGGCAGCTCCCATCACGTCTCTTTTGAAGGGGTGTCCGGTGCGTCTGCAGTGGTCGGCCGAGGCGGACAGGGCGTTTGGGAGGCTGAAGGACCTGTTTACCTCGGCCCCGGTGCTGGCGCATCCGGATCCCTCTTTGCCGTTCCAGGTAGAGGTGGACGCGTCAGAGGCCGGTTTAGGAGCCGTGCTTTCACAACGGTCTGGCGCGCCACCTAAACTCCGCCCCTGTGCTTTTTATTCTAAGAAGCTCAGTCCGGCGGAGCGGAACTATGACGTAGGGGACAGGGAGCTGTTAGCCGTGGTACAGGCTCTAAAGGTGTGGAGGCACTGGCTTGAGGGGGCTCAACACCCTTTCCTCATTTTGACGGACCACCGTAACCTGGAGTACATCCGGGCGGCGAGGAGGCTGAACCCTCGCCAGGCAAGATGGAGTATGTTCTTGACCAGGTTCACTTTTAAGATCACGTACATCCCTGGGTCACAAAATGGTAAGGCAGATGCGCTGTCTCGGCGGTATGACACGGAGGAGAGGTCCGTGGAGCCCACTCCCATACTGCCTGAGTCGTGTCTGGTGGCACCGGTAGTGTGGGAGGTCGATGCTGAACTCGAGCGGGCGTTACGCACCGACCCTAGTCCACCACAGTGCCCGGAGGGTCGGAAGTACGTTCCGCTCGAGGTTCGGGATCGATTGATCTATTGGACTCACACGTCACCCTCCTCTGGACATCCGGGTATCGGCCGGACAGTGCACTGTCTTAGTGCCAAGTACTGGTGGCCCACGTTGGCAAGGGATGTGAGGGTTTATGTTTCCTCCTGCTCGGTGTGCGCCCAGTGTAAGGCGCCTAGACATCTGCCTAGGGGTAAGTTGCTACCCCTGCCCGTTCCACAGCGACCATGGTCCCACATCTCTGTGGACTTTATAACAGACCTTCCCCTCTCCCAAGGGAATACTACCATCCTGGTCGTTGTGGACCGGTTCTCTAAGGCCTGTCGTTTGCTCCCCATGCCGGGTCTTCCTACTGCCCTACAAACTGCCGAGGCACTGTTCACCCATGTGTTCCGGCACTACGGGGTACCCGAGGACATTGTGGCTGATCGGGGTCCCCAATTCACCTCCAGAGTCTGGAGAGCGTTTATGGAGCGGTTGGGGGTCTCGGTGAGCCTCACCTCGGGGTACCACCCGGAGAGTAATGGGCAGGTGGAACGCGTAAACCAGGATGTGGGTAGGTTTCTCAGAACATACTGCCAGGACCGGCCGGAGGAGTGGTCAAGGTACGTTCCCTGGGCCGAGATGGCCCAGAATTCCCTACGCCATTCCTCCACTAACATAACTCCATTTCAATGTGTGTTAGGTTACCAGCCGGTTCTGGCACCCTGGCAGCAGAGCCAGATCGAGGCTCCTGCGGTGGATGAGTGGGCGCGGCGCTCGGAGGAGACTTGGAACGCTGCACACGTCCACCTGCAGCGGGCCCTCCGACGTCAGAAGGCGAGCGCTGATCTCCACCGCAGTGAGGGACCGGTGTACGCACCTGGTGATCGAGTCTGGCTCTCTACCAGAAACCTGCCCCTCCGCCTGCCCTGTCGGAAACTGGGTCGGCGGTTTGTAGGGCCATTTAAAGTCCTGAGAAGGTTGAACGAGGTATGTTATAGATTACAGCTACCTGTGGAGTATAAGTGTATTAACCCCTCGTTCCATGTGTCCCTTCTCAGGCCGGTGGTAGCGGGCCCGCTCCAAGAAAATGAGATAGGGGAGACTCCCCCGCCCCCATTGGACATCGAGGGGGCACTGGCGTACTCCGTGAGGTCCATCTTGGATTCGAGACGTCGGATGGGGGGTCTCCAGTATCTAGTGGAGTGGGAGGGGTACGGTCCGGAGGAGCGGTGCTGGGTGCCGAGGAGAGACATTTTGGACCCGTCGCTCCTGACGGAATTCCATCGGGGGTATCCGACGCGCCCTGCTCCACGTCCTCCGGGTCGTCCCCGAGGCCGGAGTCGGCGCACGTCTGGAGCCGCGCGTCAGGGGGGGCTCCAGACGTGCCCCCCCTTGACGCGCGGAAACCGTACTGTCACGGTTTCGGCTGCCTCTCTCCCTTGTTCGGGCAGGTTTCGGCGTTCGTCGTCTCCGGAATTCTAGCTGCCACCGTTGCATGTTCCATGTTTCCTGTTTGATTAGTTTTGTCTGTTAGCCACACCTGTCTTGTGTTATGTCTCATTAAGCACCCTATTTAGTTTCCTTGTTGTTAGTGTAGTGTTGTGTGTAATTGTTTCGTGTCAGGTGTTTGTGCGTTACCCGTGTTTCGGTACGCCAGTTACGATTTACTTCCTCCTCGGTTGAGGAGAGTTTTTGCGCCCTGTGTTTGTGCGCTCGTGTTTGACGCCTGTGTGCGTCTGTTGGCCTCTGGCCGTTTTTGGATTATTTTGCACTCGCCAGTAAAGTCTTGTTGGACTGTACATCTGCTTCTGCGCTTGATTCCACACCTCACCATTTCTAACACCATGACAGAATTACACACCTAGACATGGAATCAGCAGGAGCCGAAGCAGCCCCGACGAGACTGGAGGTCCAGGTTCGGGAACAACAGGACCAGATACAGCAGATGGGGACCGCCCTGCAGGAGGTGATCACCACGCTCCGAGGCTGGGGAGCGCCTCCACCACCTCCCTCCCTGCCAGCACCATCGGCCAGTCCGCCCATTCCAGCGCCAGAACCCCGAGGAATCCGACTCTCTCTCCCGAGGGCCTACGACGGAACCGCGGCTGGGTGTCAGGGATTCCTCCTCCAGGTGGAGCTGTACCTGGCCACCGTACACCCGGCACCCTCGGGGCATGAGAGCGTGTCCGCCCTGATCTCCTGCCTGTCCGGGAAGGCGTTGGAATGGGCCAACGCGGAGTGGAGGAAGATCGACGCCGAGACTATCACCTACAACGAGTTCTCCCGCCGCTTCAGGGCGGTGTTTGACCATCCCCCGGAGGGGAAAGCGGCGGGGGAGCGTCTGGTCTTCCTCCGGCAGGGGAGGAGGAGTGCCCAAGAATTCGCTCTCGAATTCCGTACTCTAGCGGCAGATGCAGGGTGGAATGAGCGGGCCCTCGTCGATCTATACAGATGTAGCCTACGAGAGGACGTCCGTCGGGAGCTGGCTTGTAGGGACACCAGTCTCTCTTTCGACCAGCTGGTCGACATGTCCATCAGGCTGGATAACCTATTGGCCACCCGCGGACGTCCTGAGAGGGGTCCGTCCATTTCACCCTCCAGCGCCTCCGAGCCGTGTCCTATGGAGCTCGGGGGCGCTGGCGCTAGAGAGAGGAGGAGTCGGTTGGTTAGGGGGTCCATCCACTGCACCAACTGTGGTCGGGGAGGACACACCGCGGCTAGGTGCTGGGGATGGCCTCCTAGGGAGGATGACGACAGGTCCCGCACTGGGGATTCCCTCCAGGTGAGTAGGCGCCCCACTCACCCAGAGCTCACTGTTGCCCATTTTTGGATGCCTGTGCGTTTTCCACAGGTAGCACCTCATTCCCAGCATAAGGCGCTGGTAGATTCAGGCGCGGCTGGGAATTTTATTGATAAAAAGTTTTGTTTAGCGTTAGGGATTCCCCTTATTCCTGTTGATGTTCCGTTCCCCGTTCATGCCCTAGATAGTCGTCCGTTGGGTACGGGCTTGATCAGGGAGGTCACGGCGCCACTTAGGATGTGTGCGCAGGGGGATCATCAGGAGATGATTCAGCTGTTCCTGATTGACTCTCCTGCGTATCCGGTGGTGCTGGGCATGCCCTGGTTGAGTACCCATAACCCAGCTATTTCGTGGCAGGAGAGGGCTTTGATGGAGTGGTCTGCTCAGTGTGTGGGTAGATGTTTGGGCGTTTCCGTAGGGGCTACCTCGGTGTAGAGTCCAAACCAGGTGCCCGCATTGCACGTTCCCCCTGAGTATGGGGATTTGGCTATTGCGTTTAGTAAGGCGAGGGCGACGCGGTTGCCACCCCATAGGCAGGGAGATTGTGCGATAGACCTCCAGGCAGGAGCTGCGCTCCCACGGAGCCATGTGTATCCTCTGTCTCAGGAGGAGAAGAAAGCTATGGAGATTTACATAGACGAATCTCTGAGACAAGGATACATACGGCCTTCCACTTCCCCTGCGTCCTCAAGTTTCTTTTTTGTGAAGAAAAAGGATGGTGGTTTGCGCCCGTGCATCGATTACCGTGGTCTCAATCAGATTACGGTGAAGTACAGTTATCCACTCCCACTGATTGCGACCATGACTGAGTCGTTGCATGGGGCGCGTTTCTTCACTAAATTAGATCTCAGGAGCGCGTACAACTTGGTGCGCATCAGGGAGGGTGATGAATGGAAGACAGCCTTTAGTACCACCTCGGGCCATTACGAGTATCTGGTCATGCCATACGGGTTGATGAACGCTCCGTCAGTTTTCCAATCATTCGTGGATGAGATCTTCAGGGACATGCAGGGGCAGGGGGTGGTTGTGTACATTGATGACATTCTCGTGTACTCGCCTACCCGTGTCGAGCATGTGGCCCTGGTGCGTAGAGTGTTGCGGAGGCTGGTGGACCACGACCTGTATGTGAAGGCAGAGAAGTGTCTGTTTTTCCAGGAGTCGGTCTCCTTTTTGGGTTATCAGTTGTCTGCATCAGGGGTGAAGATGGAGGTAGACCGGGTGTCGGCCGTGCGTAATTGGCAAATGTCGTATATGATGAATGGTGGTAATATTGCTGATGAACAAAAAGTCCGTTATGCTGCATCGTGTCAGAAGTTTTTATTCATACCACGAGGTTACAGCATAAATTCACAGACACGCGTTTGTCCGGAGAGCAGTGTCGTCCAATTTTCATGTCTGCTCTGACCTATCTTCTTCGTGTACCCCTATTTATAACCAATGCAACAAGATGGCTCCCTCTGCTGGCCAGTTTACAATACACTTCCTGTCTATTATATGTTACATTATACTAACAACCAACATTCCATTTCGTCATGAAAAACATTTAACAAAGGCATAATCTTCAGATACGATATTCCCCCCTTTCGAGACGAAATAAACGTCTCGAAAACAAACAGAATAAGATTATGACTATTAACCATTTATCTCATTGAATATTCTTAACCTTAAACCCAAAAACATTCTCCTCTAGAGTGTACATACCTTTCTATGAAATACCTGTTTATGAAGTGTGAATACATTACTATGACCCATGAAGAAATCTCTATGGAGTGTAAATACATTACTATGACATATGAACAACTGTTTATGAAGTATGAACACATTACTATGAATTATGAATAAATATCTATGGAGTGTGAGAGCGAAAAACTGTCCAGCAGCCATCCATCCATATCAATCAAGACAGTAAAATTCTCTCACCGTCCCTCTGCCCCAGGCAACCACCGTCGGTACTCCAGATAACCTCATAACTCATGTAAATGCATTTGAAACTATGATGTAATTAAATACCCATGTAAACAAAATCCTATCCATAAATATCCACTCTCAGGCTGGTCAACCCATAGGACCTGAAAGGGAATCTCTCCCTGCGTAACCCTCTGTCCCTAACCCCATCGAAACAAACAAAAGCATCTACGATCCTCATCTGCATTCAATAACATCAAACATAATTCTACTAAAATCAATACCTAAGAATATGACCCAATTATGTATTACACATGTCTATATTTCATTGCAGACACTGGAATGTAGTCCACTACACTTCCTCTTCCTGTAGTGTCCTCTTCCAATGGACTTGTTGATGATGGAATCAGCCACACCCTCCTTGTTTCCTCTCCTCCAGTCATATTGTCTTTGTTTGAGTATTCCAATCTCCACATGCTTCTCCCACATGCTTCTGGAATGACAAGAAAATAAACGACCAAACAGTATCCTTTGCAAAACAACCACTTTCAAATTAAACCTCCATTTCACCTAAGAATTTAAAAAAATGATACATAAATGATGCATGAATCACATTATCCATTCCCCCCATTGATTCATAAATCACACTAAAAATCATACTAATATTGAAAAACCAATTTGAAAAATCATAAAATAATCCAAAATGATATTTATCCCTCAGTTCCACTTGTCCATCTTTATCCAGATCAGGAACAGTCCACACCGGCATCTGAGTGTTGTCTCCAGGCACCACGTCTCCAACCTATCTCAATCTCATAACTTTCTCAAAAATCAGTACAAACATCACACAGTGTTATCAAAGCTTATTATCTTCCCAAATGTTACACCATACCATGAATGAAGTCCCCCCTTCTCCCTTAAACTTATTCTTCAATGATAGGCTTGAAGACTATGACATGTCGCCATGTGTCTGCTAAATGACTAAAATGTAAATGTAATGTCACCCTTTTAACCCTAGATTTAGCTGTGTCCAATGCTATCCCTCTTATAATGGTAAAACCTCATATGGAAGCTTCACCGTTGACCTGTAACAACATCCTATCCCCCATAGGGTAAGAATATACTCTATCATAATTTCCCCTTATCCTCTAAAATTCCCATAGTCACATTGTCAGTCAAAAGCTAATCTTTTAACCATCAAAGTCCTGCTCTTCTTACTACCTGATATATAAAAAGTAACCTAGTATTTGTCATTACTACCCTTAAGGTCATACTTATCCAAAGTTATCATCTAACATCCCAATCTGATCTTTCCATAAACATACCCCTTACCTCATATGTTGTATTAGAACAAACACCACTTTTATCCCTCAATATTTCACCTGAATACTTAAGGTTTCCACTGTTACCTGACTTCACATCTAACAATTCCCATAGGGTAATCCATTTACCCAAGAACACTTAAACCCTACTGTTTTGACAACAACATTATTTTATCTGTCAATGACTGTTGCCAATTCCACAGCTATGACAAAGCTCAAAACTGATCCACACCTGACAGAGGCTGCGCAACCGTCTAACAGGTCCTGGATGGAATTCTCAACAGACATGGACCCTCAAGATTCCTCACTGATTCCCACAGAATGAGTTAATCTATCTCTAATTTTCACAACAGAGGAACGAGCAGCACTGATCAGATGCCCCCCCCCTCTGTCATCAAAATCAAAAGACCCCATACTGTAGCTTCCATGACGAATCTCTATTCTCCATTTCAGATTAATCTATATTGTTTCTATTAATATCGGCTCTACTTTTTTAACCCTATTCGTAGTAACCTAAACCCCTGAGTCTCTCTTGCTGCCTCCTTTAATTTCAGAAAAGTTGTTGTCATCCTTCCTCCATTTGCGATTACCATCGTATCATTAATCCCTTCCCAAAGTTACCATTAACGTCGTTGATTTAGTTGATGAATTAAAACCCTTAATTCCCTCTAGTGGGAAACTACCAACATCCTATTCGATTATTCCCTGTTGGAGTGACTACTGTAATAAACTTATCCTTAACTCCCTCTGTGACTGTGAAAAGTTTTACAGACTTCAAATCTTCCATTATAAGCATCACCTTACAAATTACATAGCCCTTTAACCCATAATTCCTAACCGGAACAAATTCTAATGCTTGCACTAGATAAGTACACATATTCTCCCTGATCTTTATCTGTAACCTTACGCAAAATAATCCCTTATTTGAGTAGGTGCAACAGCTCCTACTTCTGATCCTGCTACCAATGCTTATCCTCCTAATTATCTCTCTCTCTCTCTCTCTGTGAAAGAAACGTCATCATCCTAAATGGCATATTATAATTATTATTCTCCTAACCCTCATAACAGTATTTTCCCCCTATAATTGATGCTGGACCCTTAATCAAATGCGATATATTTATGACTTTAATACCTATCAATGTTGAAAGAGTTAAATTGCTTCTCCCTGTTGTTCTAATAAACTGAAGTGTTAATGTCCTTATTTACTCCTAGTTTTCCCATAAGACTTTGAACTCCTTCCTTGTACTTCCATCTATCACCCCTAGTGTCCCTTTTTCCCCCTTTCAGTTCTACCTCTAAACTTTAAACCTCCTGATTATAACAAAATACACCTATAATGACCTTGATCTCCCTACTGGAAACTGTAAATATAGATACTCAATCACCCTCAAATCATTCAGCAACACATACTTTCTCAATGCATCTGCTCCTAACCGATTTAAACTCCTACCATATCTTCCCACTAAACTTTAAAATGTCCTTCCTCACTGTTCTCTCTCTGTCTTACTACTAACTTTAAAACTTAGCTTACTGTCTCAGAGTCCCTTCAACCTAACCTACCCCTAACTTATTTTAATCTAATCTTTTCTCTCATAACATTTAAAACCTTTTCCTCTGACTTATTGACAACATCTCTTACCACCAAATTTCAGAATATGTGATTGGGAAAGTTCCCCACCTGCTTCTGACTCATTACACACAGACTTGGCAAAACCGACTAAACACCTTTTAGCCTAACCTCAAATCTCTTAGTGTAAGAATGTAACCCAAAATAAACAGTCACCCCTATTAAGTTTTTTCCCAGACAGATTGTCTAACAGGCAATCTAATACATTATCATCCTTCCTATGATATTTATCTTTTAAGCCAATGATTCCCAAAAAACCCTACTTCTTAAAATATTCTACCAGACAGTCAGTATGCCTCTGATTGAACACTTAAATTTACACCATGCATCTCTTCCCAACACTGCCATAACAGCATCTTCTAATATTAGTATGTTTCTTTTACTTCCTCTTTGACTTTTATAGCAGAGCTCAATTGATTCCCTAAGAGTAATTAAACTATTTTACTACTTCCAATCCCTATCCTAACCTAATTAGTTTATTTTACAGAGTGATATGTTTAACCTTTTTAGACTGAACCCCGATAAGTTTTTCCCCTATTCACTATCACTTCTAATGGTCAGTTGTTTCAACTGTTAGCTATTTCCTCTTCTTCTCTAATCAATGCTCTCAGCAATGCACCCCTTCCGGATATTTTCGGCACTCTAGAATATTTAGTGTTCACCTGAAGCACCGGTGATCTTCACTTGCTCGTTGATCTTCCTCTGTTTCTTCTTCTCCAATTCTGTGTCTGTCCAGAAACTGACAGTCGATATGGAACATCTGGTCCCCCCTTGATTGGTACAATTGCCTTTGATATTGTTCAGTTGAAGCTGTAACAGTGATTGTTGATTTGATTCACTCTGATTCTTCATAACCAACACTTATTTTCTTCTTCTCCACCACCAGTTATAAGTTGTATTTGCTTGAGTTTTCTTCGTCCGGTTCTTCTCATCGTTGACATATCAGTATTCTTCAACCTTAGTTCCAAGTTCTGTCCTCGAAATATCATCTTCCATCATCTTCTTACTAGTGGGCTCTTCTTTACCTCAATGTGTTCTTCTTCAATTCTTGGGATTAAAAATGTTCTCCGCAGGTTTTCTCCTTGTCTCTTCTATATCTTCAGCGTCTCGAGCTGTTCCTCTAGCTCCCTTACCTCTCCCAAAGTCGTCTCTTCCTCCAGGCCTGATACGCCTCGGTCTATCTCCTATTTCTTCTTTGCCAGTCATTGTAGGATAAAATCCTCTTGAACATACAACACCTTTAATCTCCAAATCTTCATCACTTTCTTCATCAGAACTCGAATCTCTTGTCTCCTTCGTTCAACTTTCATCAGAGATCAAGTCTCCAGTATCCTTCTTTCCTCTCTTGCCACTTCCTTCTGATCAGAGTCATATCCACCCATGACCTCTCTCAATCACTCATCTTCATCCTCCTCATCTCCTTAAGTTCCCAGACATCCCATTTTCTTCAGTCTTCTGAATTCATCTTCATCGTTGTTTCTGCTCGTATTCATCTTCATCTCTGATGCCATAATCACCCTGCTAGATGATCATTGTAAGCTGAGAATAAACATCCCTAAGCTCTACTTTTTAAACCTATCTTATCGCTGACATATTTTATCAATTTTTGTTTGAGAATGAAGGGCAACTTTTGTTTCACTTGCCGGATAACCTAGCAACACTTTAATTAAAGGATTACCCCTATTTCCACCCGTGAAATGACTCTCATAGTCCTGATATCTTTTTCCCCATTGTAACACCCTTCTATATTCCTTTATTGTGAACTATCTTATTCTAGACTGTATAAGTTATATAGGCTTCCCCCCTTAAATTATTAATATAACCCTAACAACCTTCAAAAAAATAATTTTTTTTTTTTTTTTCCTCCTCCCAAAAAAAATTTAAATAAACTAAAATATGAATATTAAAAACATTCAATTAAATGCCTTATTCAAAAACCCTTTAATTAAAAATAAAAACCCATAAAAACTCAATTAAAAATTATGAATAATTTAAAACCAATTTTTTATTCCTATATCACCAATTTATCAATTAGTGTTGAGTATATTACCACAACCCATCAAATGCAAGTAAATGCAAGTTAGTCATCTTCAGACTAAAATACCCCTAAACAAAGCCCTTAACCCCTTGCTCTATAACCCCTAATTATCATAAATTTAAAGAATAATGTCAGTACCTGATTTCCAATCGAACTGCAATCCAGCCCAGTGATGCACATAGCTTCCAAAATGTAACTTTTATTGAAATAGAATTTGCCAAGCCCCTTGTAAAATCGTCATAACATCACATATCCTGTTAGGGAAAGATTTTGTAACCATAATCAGTACCAAAACCTTTTTTTGACTTGTTCCTCTGCCACGTGACGTGATCACTTCCTGTATCTCCTCGCTCCTCCCACTTAGCGTTCCTCTCATATGACAGAAGAACAAAGACACAACATAACATTCTAGTCGTTAATGCAGTCACTGAGTATTTCCAACCATTCAATATTCGTTTGTTCTACATGATTCACTGTAAGACTTTAACTCAGGACTAATTATAGATCGCCCAAAAACCTTTTTATTTTATTTTAATCCGTTATTTAATTATTTAATTAAATGTATTATAATCCGCTACCATATATCTAATTTATAAATTCAATAGGCTACAAAACAAGTTTCATCTTTAACCAATCTTTAAACTAGAATACTCGTGTTAAACTCTCCCTGTGCCTATTTGTTCCGTCGTCTGTGTTCCTCTGTCTCCCCCTGCCGTTTAACCAATGTGTTGTTTTGCAGAATCCCACGCATGCGCAAATATCATTTTAAAATTAAACGCATCCCCATACATTTACTAAATAGATCGCTCCAAACCATTTCATTTAATTTTAATAGTCTTATTTTAATTAATTATACTCCGTCAACATATATTTGATCTATAAATGTACTACATCTCGCCAAATAGTTTAACGTTCACATAACAGTTACTTTAATAATTTTAAAAGAGTCGTGTTCACCTTTTCCGGTAGCCCTTACCCCTGAAAAGAAGCCTGAAACAATCACATGACCGTACTGGCCACCATTTTGTTCCGTCGCCTCAGCACGACCGCATGTCGAAGATTCAGTGCCGTAAACCAAAACGTGTCCTAATCTCGTGTCATAAACTCCCCGTTTCTGTAGTGTAGTGTCGCAAAATTAAACGCATGCGCACAACCATTCAAAAATCCCTTTTCACCGTGAAAGGAAGATTCTCTACTCTCTCCCCAAACATAATAACAGTCCAGCTGTAATTCCCCATTTCCCCCTTATAATCCAACAACATTTAACAGCGCTCACAAAACATACAACCTGACTTACAGACAGTGACAAATTTAAGAGACTTTAATCCATCGCAATGGAATCTCTAAGGATATCCATTAGCATGTAGCACGCAACACAATTAGCATTCAACCTTAGCAGCTAGCTTAGCCTACGGTACATCGTGACACAAAACACAATTAACACTAGCCTCCACCTCAGCCACCATGATGTAGCATGACAAAAAATTAGCCTTTAGCCTCAAGCCTTAGCGTTTAGCATTTCACCACGATGTACCACGTGACCCGAACCATACAATCAAGCCTTAGCAACGAGGCACCACGTGGCCTGAAACAATCCAGCCTTAACACCAACCTCCAGCTAAGTGTAGCCTACTAGCTATACAAATGAACACCCCGCACCGTGGCCCAATCATTTTCCATGATTATCAATAATATCTCCTAACTTTGTGTTGCCGTAAGTTCTGGATAATCATAGAGAGGTTACCCCAAGCATTATAGTTCGTCAACCATACGATGAGTATATAACATACATAAAATCCGTCCAGCTTAATAATTCCCTGAATTAACCATACACCACATAACGCGTTGCAAGGATTTTATGGCCCATTCCTATGAATCGCCTCGATTCGAGGGCTTTTCCAGATTCCCCGGTGCCCTAATTATGCAGACGTCTTCCAACCTTTATTCTCTACTAACCCATTGTCACCCGTTACCAATGAATTATACACGTTCAATACTTAAATCCTACCGTTTAATGCTCTAAATTCCAATTAACTGTCGTTTCCGATGAAATAAATTTAGCAGACTTCAGTCGACCAGCAACAAACACCACCTGAGGCCAGGTCATATGGAACATCCCCTCAATGTACACAAGTCATATCCAATCTAACAAGCTCCGAAGCGGTAAGAACACACTCACCCTTTTTCGGCCATGCTTCAGAGAGAGTTAGGCCGGCGGTTGACTGAAACAAAGAGGAGACGCAAACCCATGCCCCACGTTGGGCGCCATTATGTCGTATATGATGAATGGTGGTAATATTGCTGATGAACAAAAAGTCCGTTATGCTGCATCGTGTCAGAAGTTTTTATTCATACCACGAGGTTACAGCATAAATTCACAGACACGCGTTTGTCCGGAGAGCAGTGTCGTCCAATTTTCATGTCTGCTCTGACCTATCTTCTTCGTGTACCCCTATTTATAACCAATGCAACAAGATGGCTCCCTCTGCTGGCCAGTTTACAATACACTTCCTGTCTATTATATGTTACATTATACTAACAACCAACATTCCATTTCGTCATGAAAAACATTTAACAAAGGCATAATCTTCAGATACGATACAAACACCAACCACTGTGAAGGAGGTGCAGCAGTTTTTGGGGTTTGCAAATTACTACAGGAGGTTTATCCGGGGTTTTGGACAGGTGGCAGCTCCCATCACGTCTCTTTTGAAGGGGTGTCCGGTGCGTCTGCAGTGGTCGGCCGAGGCGGACAGGGCGTTTGGGAGGCTGAAGGACCTGTTTACCTCGGCCCCGGTGCTGGCGCATCCGGATCCCTCTTTGCCGTTCCAGGTAGAGGTGGACGCGTCAGAGGCCGGTTTAGGAGCCGTGCTTTCACAACGGTCTGGCGCGCCACCTAAACTCCGCCCCTGTGCTTTTTATTCTAAGAAGCTCAGTCCGGCGGAGCGGAACTATGACGTAGGGGACAGGGAGCTGTTAGCCGTGGTACAGGCTCTAAAGGTGTGGAGGCACTGGCTTGAGGGGGCTCAACACCCTTTCCTCATTTTGACGGACCACCGTAACCTGGAGTACATCCGGGCGGCGAGGAGGCTGAACCCTCGCCAGGCAAGATGGAGTATGTTCTTGACCAGGTTCACTTTTAAGATCACGTACATCCCTGGGTCACAAAATGGTAAGGCAGATGCGCTGTCTCGGCGGTATGACACGGAGGAGAGGTCCGTGGAGCCCACTCCCATACTGCCTGAGTCGTGTCTGGTGGCACCGGTAGTGTGGGAGGTCGATGCTGAACTCGAGCGGGCGTTACGCACCGACCCTAGTCCACCACAGTGCCCGGAGGGTCGGAAGTACGTTCCGCTCGAGGTTCGGGATCGATTGATCTATTGGGCTCACACGTCACCCTCCTCTGGACATCCGGGTATCGGCCGGACAGTGCACTGTCTTAGTGCCAAGTACTGGTGGCCCACGTTGGCAAGGGATGTGAGGGTTTATGTTTCCTCCTACTCGGTGTGCGCCCAGTGTAAGGCGCCTAGACATCTGCCTAGGGGTAAGTTGCTACCCCTGCCCGTTCCACAGCGACCATGGTCCCACATCTCTGTGGACTTTATAACAGACCTTCCCCTCTCCCAAGGGAATACTACCATCCTGGTCGTTGTGGACCGGTTCTCTAAGGCCTGTCGTTTGCTCCCCATGCCGGGTCTTCCTACTGCCCTACAAACTGCAGAGGCACTGTTCACCCATGTGTTCCGGCACTACGGGGTACCCGAGGACATTGTGGCTGATCGGGGTCCCCAATTCACCTCCAGAGTCTGGAGAGCGTTTATGGAGCGGTTGGGGGTCTCGGTGAGCCTCACCTCGGGGTACCACCCGGAGAGTAATGGGCAGGTGGAACGCGTAAACCAGGATGTGGGTAGGTTTCTCAGAACATACTGCCAGGACCGGCCGGAGGAGTGGTCAAGGTACGTTCCCTGGGCCGAGATGGCCCAGAATTCCCTACGCCATTCCTCCACTAACCTAACTCCATTTCAATGTGTGTTAGGTTACCAGCCGGTTCTGGCACCCTGGCAGCAGAGCCAGATCGAGGCTCCTGCGGTGGATGAGTGGGCGCGGCGCTCGGAGGAGACTTGGAACGCTGCACACGTCCACCTGCAGCGGGCCCTCCGACGTCAGAAGGCGAGCGCTGATCTCCACCGCAGTGAGGGACCGGTGTACGCACCTGGTGATCGAGTCTGGCTCTCTACCAGAAACCTGCCCCTCCGCCTGCCCTGTCGGAAACTGGGTCGGCGGTTTGTAGGGCCATTTAAAGTCCTGAGAAGGTTGAACGAGGTATGTTATAGATTACAGCTACCTGTGGAGTATAAGTGTATTAACCCCTCGTTCCATGTGTCCCTTCTCAGGCCGGTGGTAGCGGGCCCGCTCCAAGAAAATGAGATAGGGGAGACTCCCCCGCCCCCATTGGACATCGAGGGGGCACTGGCGTACTCCGTGAGGTCCATCTTGGATTCGAGACGTCGGATGGGGGGTCTCCAGTATCTAGTGGAGTGGGAGGGGTACGGTCCGGAGGAGCGGTGCTGGGTGCCGAGGAGAGACATTTTGGACCCGTCGCTCCTGACGGAATTCCATCGGGGGTATCCGACGCGCCCTGCTCCACGTCCTCCGGGTCGTCCCCGAGGCCGGAGTCGGCGCACGTCTGGAGCCGCGCGTCAGGGGGGGCTCCAGACGTGCCCCCCCTTGACGCGCGGAAACCGTACTGTCACGGTTTCGGCTGCCTCTCTCCCTTGTTCGGGCAGGTTTCGGCGTTCGTCGTCTCCGGAATTCTAGCTGCCACCGTTGCATGTTCCATGTTTCCTGTTTGATTAGTTTTGTCTGTTAGCCACACCTGTCTTGTGTTATGTCTCATTAAGCACCCTATTTAGTTTCCTTGTTGTTAGTGTAGTGTTGTGTGTAATTGTTTCGTGTCAGGTGTTTGTGCGTTACCCGTGTTTCGGTACGCCAGTTACGATTTACTTCCTCCTCGGTTGAGGAGAGTTTTTGCGCCCTGTGTTTGTGCGCTCGTGTTTGACGCCTGTGTGCGTCTGTTGGCCTCTGGCCGTTTTTGGATTATTTTGCACTCGCCAGTAAAGTCTTGTTGGACTGTACATCTGCTTCTGCGCTTGATTCCACACCTCACCATTTCTAACACCGTGACAGAGAGAGAGAGAGAGAGAGAGAGAGAGAGAGAGAGAGAGAGAGAGAGAGAGAGAGAGAGAGAGAGAGAGAGAGAGAGAGAGAGAGAGAGAGAGAGAGAGAGAGAGAGAGAGAGAGAGAGAGAGAGAGGGGGAGAGAGAGAGAGAGAGAGAGAGAGAGAGAGAGACAGAGAGAGAGAGTCAGACAGACAGACAGACAGACAGACAGACAGACAGACAGACAGACAGACAGACAGACAGACAGACAGACAGACAGACAGACAGACAGACAGACAGACAGACAGACAGACAGACAGACAGACAGACAGACAGACATACATACATACATACATACATACATACATACATACATACATACATACATACATACATACATACATACATACATACATACAGAGGCCTCCCTGTGAAAGGGAATACCTCGTCAGGTGTGTCTTCGGCATTTAACCCAACCCCTCTGAATCAGAGAGGTGCAGGGGGCTGCCTTTGGGAGCAGTGGCGCGCAGCTCCCCCGGGACTGCTGGGCAGAAGGAATATCAGCACACACAGAGAAGCACGAGGTTGAACTTCACTCAACTCTCTAGAGTTTTCCCCGTTAGTTAACACTATCAACGTTTCTCTTTACTGTGGGAATTGTGATCGAATCAACGCAATATTAGCCACTTTCAATGCAACATACCGAAATGAACTATGCAAGACTTAGTATGCAAAACTAACTATGCAAGATATTTTGTTGTAGGCAGAACGCATTGGAGTAGGATACTATTGCATTGACAGGCTCGTACTCTACACAGACCGTTGCGCCATAACCAATCAGAGCTGCAGTAGGCCTAAATGCAAATAGACCATTGCCATACAGTGGGGAAAAAAAGTATTTAGTCAGCCACCAATTGTGCAAGTTCTCCCACTTAAAAAGATGAGAGAGGCCTGTAAATTTCATCATAGGTACACGTCAACTATGACAGACAAATTGAGGAAAAAAATTCCAGAAAATCACATTGTAGGATTTTTAATGAATTTATTTGCAAATTATGGTGGAAAATAAGTATTTAGTCACCTACAAACAAGCAAGATTTCTGGCTCTCACAGACCTGTAACTTCTTCTTTAAGAGGCTCCTCTGTCCTCCACTCGTTACCTGTATTAATGGCACCTGTTTGAACTTGTTATCAGTATAAAAGACACCTGTCCACAACCTCAAACAGTCACACTCCAAACTCCACTATGGCCAAGACCAAAGAGCTGTCAAAGGACACCAGAAACAAAATTGTAGACCTGCACCAGGCTGGGAAGACTGAATCTGCAATAGGTAAGCAGCTTGGTTTTAAGAAATCAACTGTGGGAGCAATTATTAGGAAATGGAAGACATACAAGACCACTGATAATCTCCCTCGATCTCGGGCTCCACGCAAGATCTCACCCCGTGGGGTCAAAATGATCACAAGAACGGTGAGCAAAAATCCCAGAACCACACGGGGGGACCTAGTGAATGACCTGCAGAGAGCTGGGACCAAAGTAACAAAGCCTACCATCAGTAACACACTACGCCGCCAGGGACTCAAATCCTGCAGTGCCAGACGTGTCCCCCTGCTTAAGCCAGTACATGTCCAGGCCCGTCTGAAGTTTGCTAGAGTGCATTTGGATGATCCAGAAGAGGATTGGGAGAATGTCATATGGTCAGATGAAACCAAAATAGAACTTTTTGGTAAAAACTCAACTCGTCGTGTTTGGAGGACAAATAATGTTGAGTTGCATCCAAAGAACACCATACCTACTGTGAAGCATGGGGGTGGAAACATCATGCTTTGGGGCTGTTTTTCTGCAAAGGGACCAGGACGACTGATCCGTGTAAAGGAAAGAATGAATGGGTCCATGTATCATGAGATTTTGAGTGAAAACCTCCTTCCATCAGCAAGGGCATTGAAGATGAAACGTGGCTGGGTCTTTCAGCATGACAATGATCCCAAACACACCGCCCGGGCAACAAAGGAGTGGCTTCGTAAGAAGCATTTCAAGGTCCTGGAGTGGCCTAGCCAGTCTCCAGATCTCAACCCCATAGAAAATCTTTGGAGGGAGTTGAATGTCCGTGTTGCCCAGCGACAGCCCCAAAACATCACTGCTCTAGAGGAGATCTGCATGGAGGAATGGGCCAAAATACCAGCAACAGTGTGTGAAAACCTTGTGAAGACTTACAGAAAACGTTTGACCTGTGTCATTGCCAACAAAGGGTATATAACAAAGTATTGAGAAACTTTTGTTGTTGACCAAATACTTATTTTCCACCATAATTTGCAAATAAATTCATAAAAAATCCTACAATGTGATTTTCTGGAAATCAATTCTATTTTTGTCTGTCATGGTTGACGTGTACCTATGATGAAAATTACAGGCCTCTCTCATCTTTTTAAGTGGTAGAACTTGCACAATTGGTGGCTGACTAAATACTTTTTTTCCCCACTGCATATGGATCTGTGCCATTCACTTTGAACTGGACTGTTTTTATAGCATTAACGTCATGGGTAGATGCGCTTGTTTTGAGATCAAAGTGAGAGCTACATGTAGCAACATTTGCACATTTGTACATTTGTTCATATCCTTTGCTAGTTAGTGCGTTATTAGCCCAGTTATAGATCATTTGTAGTCAGTAATGGGGGCGTAATTGCTTCCTACAAGAGCACAAAACATGTGTATTTCAAGACATCTTTTTTTTATCTTAAGGGGGCAGTGTTGTATTTTGAAACAGGCTAGAATAAGCTAAGTAGCCAATAGGCAGAGGGTAGCATAATTTGGCTGGTTCTCTGTAATAATGGTATGGGAATAATGATGCATTTTATTTTGTAAAGTGGTTTCTTGCATCAAACAACACAACAGCATTTTCAGTCACCTCCTTGTATGAAGGACAAGTGCATGAACAGGTTAATGTCAAGACCTGCATGTTTTTTAAGTCTTATTAAATGTAGGCCTACATTGAACACCACACATTGTCTGCTACCATAGGCTGAACGATAGAACAGCTGTTTCCATGTTAAAATGTTATGTGATGTATTTTCTCCATTGTTTTTTTTTATGGTAGGCCACTCTGGTAGGCCTACATTATGATCAAATAGCCACAGTAGCCTACTGGGCCACTGTTAAAACTAACTTAAAGCGGGTACAGCCTCAGTGTTCACAGGAAACGCATGCTGGAAGTTTCACAGAATGTTCACAATGCTCAAGTTTACTCTCAGCAGACCTGACATTTGCTCAGTGATTAAAATAATTAGAGGGGACATTACTTGGGAGCAGTTGTTGGGTGTTAACTGTCTTGCTCAAGGGCAGAATGGCAGATTTTTTTCACCTCGCTGGGTCAGGGATTCACACCAGCGACCTTTCGGTAACTGGCCCAAGGCTCTTCACTGCTAGGCTACCCGCCGAAAGAGGGTATGCCTTGAGTTTTACCGGCAGCCACGCCCCCTGAATATTTATTGGTATTTCATTAGGGTGGTCTGTCTCTCTTTCATTCTGTCACCAGGTCGCCGCTCGGTAAGCGGCATAGATATGAGGTCCAGACATAATTATAAATGTTTTCACTCTGGTCACTTAAGCATGAATGTGAGAAATGCTTTGAAAGGAGTTCTACGTTTAGATCTAAAACCTATTAGGGTCTACAGATGACATCATTGGCATTTTAGGCAACAAAACAGAGAGATCACATAGTTGAGCCGACCCTTGTTGAAAGAGAAGTCTGAATAGGCAACTGTTGAATAGAATTTAGAAGGAAGGACTCATTCGATCCCGATTACTTTCAATTTGCATTTATGGGAAGGCTAATTCTGTTTGATGACGCTTATGGGAACGCTCACAAGGAATGCTTTTACGTTTTATTTTTCTGTTAAAACTCACATAAAACTATTGCCAAAATTGATCATTGACGACAGAAGAAAATAAATCAAACATTTAATATTTTGGTCGGCTACAATTAGCTTGCTCTTGTCTATAACCATTTAAAAACGTTGGTTGATGGGAGAGTATAGCCTAAACTTGTTTAAAACCTTCTTTACAACTTCTATTGATCGCTGACTGGCAAGGATTTAGCCTAAATAAACTGCATTTCACTCTAAGTTCATAACAAACATCTGAAATTCCCTTCAAAATGAAGTCCGATGTTGTGTATACATTGAGTCTTGCCAACCACTCCAGCTACCTAAATAAACAGTTGTCAACTAACCATGCCTTCCATTCCACTGCTCCGCTCTGAAAGACCGCTATGCAGAGCCAGAGCGTCACTGACGCTGAGGGGTGGGGTGTTGCCGGGACAACGCAGAATGGATACAACAAAATAGAAACCTGGGAAACACGGCCAAGCACTAAGTTTACATTTAAATGCGTGGGGGGAAAGGGGGAACACCCTCTTGTAATATATAGACTACTGCTCAATGAGAGTGACGTTTTCCCTATTTAAGAATGTTTATATAAACTTTAGCGGAACACAGCCTACATGGGGAAGTATGTTTTTGGAACTATTATGCGCTATTCAGGACTTGTTGAGTCAAACAGTAAGCATGGAATTTAATCATCGCATGGTTTCGCTATAAATTATATATATATATATATATATATATATATATATATATATATATATATATATATATATATATATATCGTTAGTAAAATATAGGGTAGGCTATCTACGTTGTTATAGTTCTTTAGGCTACTTCAGTGTGTTTTGAGCTAATTTACATTTACATTGACATCTTATCCAGAGCGACTTACAAATTGGTGCATTCAACTTATGATAGCCAGTGGGACAACCACTTTTTTTTTATTGGGGGGGGGGGGGGGGGGGGGAGGTAGAAGGATGACTTTATACTATTCCAGGTATTCCTTAAAGAGGTGGGGTTTCAAGTGTCTCCGGAAGGTGATGATACATATCCTCTCACCACATGCCTTCTCCACTACAAGGAGGAGCCTAGTTCCCAAGAGAAGGGATCCCCACAGTGACCAGATTACTGTATATAAAACATTCCTGGGAAGCGGTAGTACTAGGCCACTACACTACACCACCACTCCAATGAAAAGTACAACTGGCCGATCTGTTGCTCCACTTACTGCCACCCCCTCATTAACCTCACCTGGATTCCACAGGTAGGCCCAACGTGTACAAACATTGCCTTGGGCCAAAGTACATGTGCAGTGAAGGGAAATGTTGTTGACTTTAGTTGCCTTGTGCCAAAGAACACGGTAGCTAAGGGGATGTTGTTGACTGCAGTATCAGCAGCTGTTTAGTATTACACATCTCTGTTTATGATTTGCACAATAGTTCTATAATGTCCTCATTTCTATATTGTTATATTCTATATGCATATAGGTTATTGGTCAGTTTTTCAGTTATAAATAACACATTTGTGTTGAATCAGTTTACACTGATGAGGAGCTTTAGTATCTTCTTAATAACTTAACTGAAATCATATGTAATGCTAAAGGCTACATAGTTATTGGGACCCTCCTAAACTGAGGACATAACATATTTATACATCATGAGGCCTACCCATTGAGATTTCAAAGTCAAGTTGTTCAATATTTTATTCCACAAATAGGACAGTTGAGTATGTCCCATATAATCAATATTCTGCGAGTATGTCCCATATAATCAATAATCAAGTAATTCCATGACTCTGGATCAGAAGGCTATGTGTTCGATCCCAGCGGTGGACAGTGGTTTTACTTTATGTTTTAACCCTATCCCAAACCTTAACCCTTACCTTAACCATTCAGAATGAGTGCCTTAACCTAATGTTTTAACCCTATCCCAAACCTTAACCCTTACCTTAACCATTCAGAATGAGTGCCTTAACCTAATGTTTTAACCCTATCCCAAACCTTAACCCTTACCTTAACCATTCGGAATGAGGTTCTAGATTTAACCCTTAACTTTGGAAATGTGATGTTTGGAGAAATGGAGCGATACAGAGCACCAGGAACAACCCAGGGTGTCAAAAACTCTTCGAAATATGATGTTTGAAGCAACCTCGAAACACACACACACACACACACTCACTCACGTAATTTGCGCACACATACATAACATGCACACACATTTATATTGACACTAAACACATGCACACTCACATTCAATCATATATCCTGTTGCCTAGTCACCTTACCCCTATACATATCTACCTCTATCACTCCAGTATCCCTGTCCCCTTACCCCTATACATATCTACCTTCATTACTCCAGTATCCCTGCACATTGTAAATATGGTATTGAACTAACCATGTATATAGTATGTAGCTCAGTTGTGGGTTCGATTCCCACGGGGGGCCAGTATGAAATAAAAAAATAAAAAATAAAAAATAATGTATGTACTCACTAACTGTAAGTCGCTCTGGATAAGAGCGTCTGCTAAATGACTAAAATGTAAAATGTAATGTATGGTATTGAACTGACCCTGTATATAGTACGGTATTGAACTGACCGTGTATATAGTATGGTATTGAACTGACCCTGTATATAGTATGGTATTGAACTGACCCTGTATATAGTATGGTATTGAACTGACCCTGTATATAATACGGTATTGAACTGACCCTGTATATAATACGGTATTGAACTGACTGTGTATTTAGCTTCTTACTGTCTCATGTTCTTCTTATTTCTTATTTCTTATTTTTATATCTTGTGTGTTTTTGTTCTACCTTGTTTATTTTTTGTGCTACATTGATATTGATTACTGCATTGTTGGGGTTAGAGCTGGCGAGAAAGGCATTTCACTGTACTTGTGCACGTGACATTAAAACTTGAAATTTAATTGTAGTTTTTGTGTTTAATAGGCTAAATTACACATTCTGTTAACATCTGACTCCAGAGTGATCTCTTCTTGCAATTGGTAGTCTATGACGTTTCAGATTTAGATATGATAATTCTTCACAAAGTAGTTTGGATTTAGTGAACTACTCAATATTAGGAAGGTGTTCCTATTGTTTGATGTGCTCGGTGTATATTTCCAGAGTAGCTTCCCCAACACTGGTTGTCGTTACGTAACGTTATGCTCATGTCAGCCAATTGTAGCTCATCTCGTTTCCAAGCAGGGTTCGCCCATTTAACAGGATGCACCATATAAGGTAAATTACGTCGACGGGATCTCCGCTTGGAACGTTCCATTTCTTGCGAATGGTCACATCGAAGTTCTAACTTTTTTTTATCTTATACAATAAACACACAATACATGTACGTTAAACCACATATTTGAACTATTCTACACTATGCAGTGTGTTACGAGTGTCAAAATTAGTATTTTGTATGTTTAAAAATTGTTGTTTTGTCGCGTGATCACCCTTCCGGGAGAGTATTTCCTCGCCAGTAGGGTGGAAACCTTTAAAAGCCCTGCGAACTGTCAGATTTGGCAGTCAAACTTTCAGCAGCTGAAGAGAGAACGCAAGACACGAAATAGACTCCAACACAGGATCACAATAAACAACAGCTAACCTGCCAAAGGATCACGTGACTTGGACAACTTTAGCCGACGACCTGCTTTCTTTTCACTTCATTTGGATTTTGCCGAGTTTCTTCGTGATCTCCTGAAACGATGATGTACTCCGCTTTCAACACGGATTGTGACTCCTCTTCCCGGTGCAGTACCGCTTCTCCAGCTTGCGACAACCTGGCTTACTACAACTCTCCTGCGGGATCTTACTCCACTATAGGCTCTCCCCAATCTCACGTACGTTGAACGATCAATTATGGCATATTGCCGCCTTAGTTACAATGTCATTGATAACTGTGATATTAGTCAGTGCTTGACTAGTGCAGGAGCTCACCAGAGCCGAGTACTGGCACCTCTAATGTTTGAGCTCAACGCTAGCTCCTGTACTTCTTTATTTAATATTAGCTCAACAATATTGTGGCGCTCCTGCAGTTAAATTATAAACAGTACCGGCATCCAAATGAGTACCAACACCTATTTCAGTGCAAGTCCAGCACCGATACTATAGTGTAGTAACATTGCAGTAATAGTACTGTAGTTTTATTTGCTAAACTATAACATGTTATAGGCTATAACAGTGAATGGAGTCTCCTTATAGTGGCCTAGATGTTAAAGCTGTAAAGCGTCAGACTCGGTTCTGCTCTGCAACACTGACTACACGCTCCTGTAGTTCATTCATTTAGCAAGCAGCGAGGAAACTCCAGAGAAGTTCTGCGTCATAGCTTACATCAGGAAGGATCTTTCCAAACCTTGTGGCTTTCAATAGACCGACCAACTGGCTTCATTCATATGCATGAAGTATGAAAATGTATGTACTCACTAACTTTAAGTCGCTCTGGATAAGAGCGTCTGCTAAAATGTAAATGTAATTAAGGAAATGATGCATTGCTTCAGCAGCATCACCCACCCACCCTCCCTCCCTAGTACCCTACCCTTTCTGGATATAAATGCTCCTGTACTGACCGAGTTCTCTCCTCATTCTCTAACAGGACTTCACAGACCTGACTTCACTGTCCAGTGGCTCCTTCATCCCTACTGTCACAGCCATCTCTGCCAGCCCAGACCTTCAGTGGATGGACCAGCCGCTCGTATCCTCCGTGGCCCCTTCTCACGGAGTCCATCCCTACAGCGCCTGCCCCCCAACCTACACTAGCGCCATGAGGAACAAGGGCCACCGCTCTGTGCGCAGAGGCAAAATGGAACGGGTAAATATCTTTACTGATCTTAGCGCTGGTCTAGAACCACTGTATAATGATTAATTTACGACACTTTGGTTTTGAATATGGAGTACAGTGCATGTTGGATTTAATGATGACATTGCATTCAATCAAAGAGTACGGGGGACTTCATTTTTCTTCTGTTTTTTGTTTCTTCTATAGCTTTCTCCTGAGGAGGAGGAGAAGAAGAGAGTCCGTAGAGAGAGGAACAAGCAAGCAGCAGCTAAATGCCGTAACAGGAGGAGGGAGCTCACTGACACTCTGCAGGGTGAAACTGACGAGCTGGAGGATGAGAAGTCTGCTCTCCAGAACGACATCGCCAACCTGCTCAAAGAGAAGGAGAAGTTAGAGTTTATCCTTGCAGCCCACCAGCCCATCTGCAAGATCCCCTCTGACATGGACAATGCTTTCCCCTCCATCTCCCCCTCCCTCGGGGTCTCCATCCAGCTGACCCCGCCCCAGCCTCAGAGCATGGTCTCCAGCTCCGTCTGCTCTGCAACTCCCCTCACCTCCATCCCGTCGACCGCCAGCTCCATCCTCTCCACCTCAGTCTCAATCTTCTCCTGCAGCCCCCTCCTGTCCACCGCCTCAGTCTCTGACGTCAAGATGGCCGACCTGGACACAGCCTGCCTGGAGGAGACTGTTTCTCTCCTCGCCAAGACTGAGATGGAGACGGCCCGGTCGGTGCCCGAGGTCGATCTGACAAGCTCCCTGTACGCCCAGGACTGGGAGCCCCTCTACAGCACAGCCAATACTGACTTTGAGTCCCTGTGCACCCCCGTGGTCACCTGCACCACGCACACGTCTTCCTTCGCCTATCCAGAGGCAGAGGCGTTCCCTACCTGTGGCGTGGCCCACCGGAGAGGCAGCAGCGGCGGCAACGACCAGTCCTCTGACTCCCTCAGCTCCCCTACACTCCTAGCCCTGTGAGCCAGACGACCGTAGTTATCTCCCGAATGACACCCCGTTACCTAATACATAATGCATTTTTTGCTTTTGATCAGTGTCCCATAGGGTGTCCCGTAGAGCTCTGGTCTGAAGTAGTGCACTTGGGTGACATTTGGGACGTACCCCTCTTCCACACAATACCACTTCCTGTACAGCACATTTAGCACTTCCTCCATGTACAGCTCCAGTATGTGGTAGACGTGCAGAATGACTGCAGGGCTATGTCATAGACTTGGACTTGCACTTCACACAACCAGGAAGCAAAATATATTTGTTTAACTTGTTTTGTCTCGAATATAATAGGCTATTACTTGCCTTTTTTTTTTTTTTTTTTTTTTAAACTATTTAGCAGGTTAAAGCATGTTTTAACTAATAACACAATAGTTTGGGTTTACAAAATAGTTATGTTAATTTATTTTTATGGCGCTAGATAACATAAAGTTGTTGTAGTGTTTCTGACTTGTGTGATCAGAGCGATAAAGATGTCTTGACCCGTTTTTTTTGTTTGTTTTCTGGTTGATGGAATGTGAGCTTCTTGTACGTTTTGTGATTTATTTAATAATGATGATGTGCTTGTCTCACCATGTCTGGGTGGTCTATATTCTAGTGTGACAGTTTTCTATGAAAACGTTAGTGTTTTTAATTTATGAAATATCTAATTTATTTTTTTATACTCATAGAATTTAAACAAAAAAAAAAGAAATACAAAGCAAACTGTTTAACATTTTTGAAAAACTTGTAACAAATAAAATGTATATTAAATTATTGATTCACTTCTACCTTTTTTAGTCAAAAAATGCATACATGCACACAATCCTCCATTCTGCACTGAAATATATAACGAACTACACTTTTTATATAGATAGACTAAGAAAGTGAGTGGCTTTCTATAGGGGGAAATTACACAATTGTCTAAAATTAGGCCATTAAACAAACACATATTGGTCTACTTCTCTCCAGGCGCTGTGTTTATTGTTCCATCGCTCTGTTGGCAAGGTTGACTATACGTCAGAGCGATCTGACGTCGGTGCGTGCTAAATTTTTTTTTTTTTTTTTTATTTTTTTCTCTCACTTGGCAACGAACGCTACGCTGTGACGTACTTTTCGGCCCAAACATAAATACTGCTGCCTCAACCAACCGGCAGATATTATTTCTGGAACATGCTTTGCGCATGAAGTTCAATCGCATTGACAATCAATTGCTTTGCACTTTACAATCTATTTGCTCGAGCAACTTTATGTCAGTAAGATGGTGAAGATTGACATCTTCCCTCATGCATTAGTCTATTAGGGATCTCTCTCTCTCTCTCTCTCTGGGCAAGAGATGCATGCAAACGGCATTTGGAGGTAATATATTAGGAATCTAGCTCAATAATGTCGGACCATGTAGATGGTCTATTTTGTAATATTTCTTCACTCATTTATGAAGCTCACGCTTTTTAGGCTACAGTCAATAGATGGACTAAATGCACGTCTGGTTGATATAGCTAGAGCCTAGACTACTGCTGTAACGGATCTATAGGTCCCTGTCAGGAACTCAACATGCCATGTGGGATAATAGCGCAGGAAAGGTTACAGCTTTCGCATGATCAAACAACTGGCATGAATGAGGATGGATTTTTGGTCCACCTGCAGAATGTTTAGGTCTTTTTCTGACCCTCAAAAAGGGATTTATGTAATGCGTTACGTAGATTACCCATTACTTCCATTCTATTCTATAGTCAACATCATTACCAACCATCATTACCATGCACCCCAAAAATCAGAGGGGACACAAAGTATGTGAGAATGGCTGGGAGGGGGAGGGGGGGGGGGGGGGTGGGGGGGGGGGGGGGGGGGGGGGGGGGTATGCCCCCTTTTGTAAATTTTAGAATTTGCCATTTTTCAAACACCTGAAACAGCTTTTTCCTGCAATCTAGAGCCATAATCATTATGCTTAATTTTATGTAAAATTATCTAAGCATACCTTTTGAGCTATCTGTATCCTGACTGGTGGTTCTTTATTATTTTTTAACTAAATATGCTTCTCTGCTAAAATCTGGGTAAAAGCTTGAAAGGAATGTGAGTCTTATTCACTACATTTAGTTATTGCTTGCTTTTCAAAAGTCTACCAACCTTTCCAGCAGGCATGCCAGCTAAGATAGATAGACAAGCTAGCTACTCTAACTTGATTGATAGCCTGAAATGGCTTCTTGGTAGCTAGCAATGAGGTTGCTTCTTGGTAGCTAGCGGTAGCTCTCCAGGAACAGGGTTGGAGAGCCCTGGTCTAACATCTGAACTAAAGAAGAAAGGTGCTCAAGAAAATGGGGCTGCTGTTGGTCTATATTTGAAATGCTGCATTTGAAAGCAGAAACCTCTACACTATGCCTACTATTCTGGGCATAATGGACAAAGTAGGGCAGATATAACAGTGAGCTAGTGTGATGGTCTGGGTGAGAAGACTTCCGTTTTAAGAGCAAAGCGATGTTTTATTTAAATATTCATACACCCCACAAGCCTACTCTAGTCTCCTCTGATGCTGGTCTTTTAAAGCTATGCAGGCCAGGCCACATAGTCTAGTCACACTGTAGATAATGTCTCTGCATTCATATGGCAAAAATAGTAACAGCAGAGAGTTACTCAAGCATTTATAAAACCAAATCAAATAAAACAGCAGGGTTGCAAGCTCAGATTGGCTCTAGAAGTCTGTACCGGGGTTGGGGGTCAAATCCATTTAAATTCCAGTCAGTCAATTCAGAAAGTAAACCAAATTCCAGTTTTCCCAATTTAAAAGCATTGAAGATAATTGCAATTGGAATTTCAGTGTACTTCCTGATTTAACTGGAATTGAAATGGAATTGACCCCAACCCTGGTCTGTACCATGATGAGGAGGTTGTTGATTATGCTATGCTTGACTTTGGAGTCAGTTCCGTGGCGACAGTCCCTGTCATTACAGGCGGCAGGTAGCCTAGCGATGAACAGTATTGGGCAAGTAACAGAAAGGTCGCTTTGGTTTGAATCCCATGAGCCGACCAGATGTAACAAATCTGCCCTTGAGCAAGGCACTTATAAGAATGATGTAAATGTGGATGACATATCATGATCACAAGGGTAGGGTGGGATTTATGCATTATTTACCCTTATTTTACCAGGTAAGATGACTGAGAACATATTCTATTTTACAGTAACAACCTGGGAAAGAGTTACAGGGGAAAGAGAGGGGATGAATGAGACAATTGGAAACTGGGGATGATTAGGTGGCCGTGATGGTATGAGGGCCAGATTGGGAATTGTGTAGGTGCATCAATGACAACTATGTTAGACATGTAATCCCTAGGCCTATACATCACACGTCACTGTCACTACAGCGTATCATATTTACTCTCTTGAACTCATGTACGCTCATCCACACGCCTCCTACCCCAGTACCAGTAATTTATTCAAACCCATTCGCTCATTTCCTATGTCCCCATATTTCCCTTGTATAGACTTAATGGAGGATGTTTGCTCAATTACTTTGTGCTCAGGAAATGCTTTGTGCGTGCTCTAGTGAACGAGAGGAGGGCGGGTCAGTGATAGGAAGTCAGCGATCACACACTGAAAGACGCAATGTACCGCTCTCCCTCCGGCTGTTCTGTCATAGACACACCCTTTTGTGTAATAGTTACAAAGACATCTGTTACACAGTGGTTCTTTATTGCTTCACCTTATCTCCAATCCCTTAATGTGTTTTCTTCCAAAGAATGCACTCCAAAAACCCCAGATAATGATTGATCAACTGTTAAGGTTAAACTGCACCAGTATTGATGCTATAGGCTACCCTGTAACCCTGCACCAGTATTGATGCTATAGGATACCCTGTAACCCTGCACCAGTATTGATGGTATAGGATACCCTGTAACCCTGCACCAGTATTGATGCTATAGGATACCCTGTAACCCTGCACCAGTATTGATGGTATACAGTGAGGGAAAAAAGTATTTGATCCCCTGCTGATTTTGTACGTTTGCCCACTGACAAAGAAATGATCAGTCTATAATTTTAATGGTAGGTTTATTTGAACAGTGAGAGACAGAATAACAACAACAAAAATCCAGAAAAACGCATGTCAAAAATGTTATAAATTGATTTGCATTTTAATGAGGGAAATAAATATTTGACCCCCTCTCAATCAGAAAGATTTCTGGCTCCCAGGTGTCTTTTATACAGGTAACGAGCTGAGATTAGGAGCACACTCTTAAAGGGAGTGCTCCTAATCTCATCTTGTTACCTGTATAAAAGACACCTGTCCACAGAAGCAATTAATCAATCAGATTCCAAACTCTCCACCATGGCCAAGACCAAAGAGCTCTCCAAGGATGTCAGGGACAAGATTGTAGACCTACACAAGGCTGGAATGGGCTACAAGACCATCGCCAAGCAGCTTGGTGAGAAGGTGACAACAGTTGGTGCGATTATTCGCAAATGGAAGAAACACAAAATAACTGTCAATCTCCTTCGGCCTGGGGCTCCATGCAAGATCTCACCTCGTGGAGTTGCAATGATCATGAGAACGGTGAGGAATCAGCCCAGAACTACACGGGAGGATCTTGTCAATGATCTCAAGGCAGCTGAGACCATAGTCACCAAGAAACAATTGGTAACACACCACGCCGTGAAGGACTGAAATCCTGCAGTGCCCGCAAGGTCCCCCTGCTCAAGAAAGCACATATACATGCCCGTCTGAAGTTTGCCAATAAACATCTAAATGATTCAGAGGAGAACTAGGTGAAAGTGTTGTGGTCAGATGAGACCAAAATGGAGCTCTTTGGCATCAACTCAACTCGCCGTGTTTGGAGGAGGAGGAATGCTGCCTATGACCCGAAGAACACCATCCCCACCGTCAAACATGGAGGTGGAAACATTATGCTTTGGGGGTATTTTTCTGCTAAGGGTACAGGAGAGCTTCACCGCATGAAAGGGACGATGGACG
>CM062508.1:3177366-3274866 GCA_031479575.1 Coregonus ussuriensis | reverse complement strand
GTAGCTTTATCTATGGCTCTATAGAGGCAGGTCAGTAGCTTTATCTATGGCTCTATAGAGGCAGGTCAGTAGCTTTATCTATGTCTCTATAGAGGCAGGTCAGTAGCTTTATATATGGCTCTATAGAGGCATGTCAGTAGCTTTATCTATGTCTCTATAGAGGCAGGTCAGTAGCTTTATCTATGTCTCTAAAGAGGCAGGTCAGTAGCTTTATCTATGGCTCTATAGAAGCAGGTCAGTAGCTTTATCTATGGCTCTATGGAGGCAGGTCAGTAGCTTTATCTATGGCTCTATAGAGGCATGTCAGTAGCTTTATCTATGTCTCTATAGAGGCAGTTCAGTAGCTTTATCTATGGCTCTATAGAGGCAGGTCAGTAGCTTTATCTATGGCTCTATATAGGCAGGTCAGTAGCTTTATCTATGGCTCTATAGAGGCAAGTCAGTAGCTTTATATATGGCTCTCTAGAGGCAGGTCAGTAGCTTTATCTATGGCTCAATAGAGGCAGATCAGTAGCTTTATCTATGGCTCTATAGAGGCAGGTCAGTAGCTTTATCTATGGCTCTATAGAGTCAGGTCAGTATCTTTATCTATGGCTCTATAGAGGCAGTTCAGTAGCTTTATCTATGGCTCTATAGAGGCAGGTCAGTAGCTTTATCTATGGCTCAATAGAGGCAGATCAGTAGCTTTATCTATGGCTCTATAGAGGCAGGTCAGTAGCTTTATCTATGGCTCTATAGAGTCAGGTCAGTAGCTTTATCTATGGCTCTATAGAGGCAGGTCAGTAGCTTTATCTATGGCTCTATAGAGGCAGATCAGTAGCTTTATCTATGGCTCTATAGAGGCAGGTCAGTAGCTTTATCTATGGCTCTATAGAGTCAGGTCAGTAGCTTTATCTATGGCTCTATAGAGGCAGGTCAGTAGCTTTATCTATGGCTCTATAGAGGCAGATCAGTAGCTTTATCTATGGCTCTATAGAGGCAGTTCAGTAGCTTTATCTATGGCTCTATAGAGGCAGGTCAGTAGCTTTATCTATGGCTCTATAGAGTCAGGTCAGTAGCTGTATCTATGTCTCTATAGAGTCAGGTCAGTAGCTTTATCTATGGCTCTATAGAGGCAGGTCAGTAGCTTTATCTATGGCTCTGGTGGAAATGGAAGGTCACTGCAATTTCATGTAGGGAATTTTGGCAGCAGAATATCAGGCCTCTTGTGGTAAAATATATCTGATCTTAATCAGTGAGACTAACCTGGATAAATAGAGGTTGAATACCATCAAATATAGGAGTAATGGCACTTCAGAATAGTGGCAGTGAGAGTGACATATTCAGAGGGGTGCATTGACGTACAGCAGTAAAACCAGGAGGAGAAACAGCTCTAGCTGTCCAATGATTAGTGTTCACTCAGTGACAGACTCTGCTCTTAGCGGGCCGACTGGAGTGCTGTGTCGTCTCCAGGGGATCCGGAAGGGGAGGTTTCCCTGGAAACCGGACAGCTCCATCAATCCTAATTGGGTAATCCCTGAGCTGCTGCTGACAACAAAATAATAGCTTTGGGGATCTTCAGAATCCCCATTAACTGTGATACGGACTGTTGTGTAATGCTACTGTACTGTCTGGTTAGTTAGGTCATTGTGTAATCAAATGAAATGCAACTTTTCACCAAACTTGGTTAATTAATTATTCAGTTAATTGGTAGGCCACGTAGCTACTGTCAGAAGAGTGATGAAATACATGTTCAAATAAGGCCAATACAGGCCTAGCCAGATAAAGGGTGGCAGGTAGCCTCGAGGTTAGAGCGTTCGGCCAATAACCGAAAGGTTGCTGGTTTGAATACTGGAGTTGACAAGTGAAAAATCTGTTGCTGTGACCTAGAGCAAGGCACTAAACCTAATTGGTGCTGTACAATGGTGACTTGAGCTGTGATCCCACTCCATGTGGGTGTTTAAAGGGGAGTTTGGATATGCCAAAAAAAAAACATTTCCATTACACACTTGACAAATATAAGCACCCCCCAAATGTTTTTAGAATATATTTGATTTTATAGGCGCTTTGTTATGGGCTTATCTATCTATCTATCTATCTATCTATCTATCTATCTATCTATCTATCTATCTATCTATCTATCTATCTATCTATCTATCTATCTATCTATCTATCTATCTATCCATTGCATCCATCCCAAACAGACCAAAATGTCAGCAGCCCTCCTTGACAGCTGCGGCGCTATGGAGAATTCCGTGGTGTAGACGAGCTCTTTAGCGGAGCTGTAGCGACCTAGCTGTTGCTCGTGTTTGATTCGGCTTGTAGCCATGGCTCGGTTCGCTGCCTTACTGCTTTTACCTGTTCTCATTGAATCGGTATTTTCGATTTCTTTCTTTCTACCGGTAAATTCAAGGAAATGTCTACGGGAAGAGATCCACAAAGACGTGCTCGTCACGGGGGAGTATGAAATCAGCGAACAATCCAACACCAAAACCAACCTGAAGGTGAGTTTGATGATGCTGGCAATACCGAGGTTGCCGGGCTAAGCTAACTAAGCTAGTTAGCTGCTAACTGTTAGCAGTGAAGGCCCAAACGTAGTTTGGTCATATCATTTCCCGATGTGAAGTAACGTTATCACAACGAAATACAATACGTGGATATGATAACGCAGCGAGTTATCCATATACAATTGCTTTCAATAACAGCTAGTTAGCTCGCTAACTAGCTCAACGTCTTGTTCACAGCTGCTGTTAGTTCGTAGCTAGCTAACGTTAGCCTGGTTGGGCCTGTGACAGATCCTTCCTGGTTCATGCCCTGTGAAATGGTTTTGATAGAAATAGCAGAATTGTACATTTCTCAAACCAAGTTCATATAGTATTACATGTGTAAAGGCATTGAAAGTTGCAAATCAGAGCTAACTGTTAGTGTGTTGCTAACTCATTTTAATGTTTAGTTTCAGTTGAGTTGCATTCATTCAGGATGTTACACGTCAGTCTTAGCTCCCCCATCCACCCTGTGATACGTGTACTAGCTAGGCTAGCTATGTTAGCATGCTGTAGAAGATGTATCATGTGGATGTCAACAAAGGGAATGCAGGGTTAGAATATGTCTAATTTGCCTATTGACCAAGTTAGATTATTTTGTGTGTGAGTTTACATTACACGCAATTGGGTAAACATAACATTTCCCATAGCAACTGTCATGATGCAGCAGCTGTCATAACACTTGATGTATCTCTACCATTATGTCATTTTGTTATTATCACCTGTTTAGATCACAGACTCGTCAGGACACACCCTCTACTCAAAGGAAGATGCAACGAAAGGGAAGTTTGCCTTCACGACAGAGGATTATGACATGTTTGAAGTGTGCTTTGAGAGCAAGTCCCCAATGGGTAAGTCAGAGTGCGTCCCAAATGACTCCCTATTTAAGTGCACTACTTTTGACCAGAGCCCTGGTCAAAAGTGGTGCACTAAATGGTGAATAGGGTGCCATTTGGGACATGCTCAATGTGTATAGTTGTTATTTTGTGGTACGGAAATTGATGGTACTCCTTAACCTAGATGTTTGCAAGGAGCAGGCACTACTCAATGTAATTGATAGTCTAACTGCATTACTCCTTCCACAAGTAGTCTCTTGTGATTGTTAACAAATTAGTAGCTGACTTAGCCTGGATACCTGTCTGTTTGAGTTGTCATTCCACTCCGTGCTAAGCATTACATGAAGTACAGTGCATTCGGAAAGTATTCAGACCCCTTGACTCTTTCAAATTGTTACGTTACAGCCTTGTTGTAAAATCAATGAAATATTTTTTTCTCTCATCAATCTACACACAATACCCCGGAATGACAAAGCGAGAAGTGTTTTTGAAATTTTAGCACATTTACATAAGTATTCAGACCCTTTGCTATGAGACTCGAAATTGAGCTCAACTGCATCCTGTTTCCATTGATCATCCTTGAGATGTTTCTACAACTTGATTGGAGTCCACCTGTGGTAAATTCAATTGATTGGACATGATTTGGAAAGGCACACACCTGTCTATATAAGGTCCCACAGTTGACAGTGCATTACAGAGCAAAAACCAAGCCATGAGGTCGAAGGAATTGGCCGTAGAGCTCCGAGACAGGATTGTGTCGAGGCACAGATCTGGGGAAGGGTACCAAAAAATGTCTGCAACATTGAAGGTCCACAAGAACACAGTGGCCTCCATCATTCTTAAATGGAAGAAGTGTGGAACCACCAAGACTCTTCCTAGAGCTGGCCGCCCGGCCAAACTGAGCAATCGTGGGGAGAAGGGCCTTGGTCAAGGAGGTGACCAAGAACCCGATGGTCGCTCTGACAGAGCTCCAGAGTTCCTCTGTGGAGATGGGAGAACCTTCCAGAAGGACAACCATCTCTGCAGCACTCCACCAATTAGGCCTTTATGGTAGAGTGGCCAGACGGAAGCCACTCCTTAGTAAAAGGCACATGACAGCCTGCTTGGAGTTTGCCAAAAGGCACCTAAAGGACTATCAGACCATGAGAAACAAGATTCTCTGGTCTGATGAAACCAAGATTGAACTCTTTGGCCTGAATGCCAAGCGTCACGTCTGGAGGAAACCAGGCACTGTTCATCACCTGGCCAATACCATCCCTACGGTGACGCATGGTGGCAGCGTCATGTTGTGGGGATGTTTTTCAGCGGCAGGGACTGGGAGACTAGTCAGGATCGAGGGAAAGAGATCCTTGATGAAAACCTGCTCAGGACCTCCGACTGGGGCGAAGGTTCACCTTCCAACAGGACAACAACCCTAAGCACACAGCCAAGACAACATAGGAGTGGCTTCAGGACAAGTCTCTGAAAGTCCTTGAGTGGCCCAGCCAGAGCCCGATCGAACATCTCTGGAGAGACCTGAAAATAGCTGTGCAGCGACGCTCCCCATCCAACCTGACAGAGCTTGAGAGGATCTTCAGAGAAGAATGGGAGAAACTCCCCAAATACAGGTGTGCCAAGCTTGTAGCGTCATACCCAAGAAGACTCGAGGCTGTTATCGCTGCCAAAGGTGCTTCAATAAAGTACTGAGTAAAGGGTCTAAATACTTAGGTAAATGTGATATTTTTATTTTAGCATAAAATTCTAAAAACCTGTTTTTGCTTTGTCATTATGGGGGTATTTTAGAATAAGTCTGTAAAGTAACAAAATGTGGAAAAAGTCCAAGGGTCTCAATACTTTCTGAATGCACTGTACATGGAGTGGAATGTTAGCAAAACAGGTTCTAGATTTCTGGCCATAGATGCGGTAAAGAACTCGTTCCATAGACCTCTTTACCGCATCTATGGCCAGAAATCTAGAACCTGTTTTGCTAACATTCCACTCCATGTACAGTGCATGGGGAAAGATCCCGAATCTCCTCATTGCCCCCCGGCAAAATTACCCTACATTTAGCCTATAGTTTATATGTGTATTTCACACTATGTTGAGGTGGAATTCGGAGTATAATGCTTGTATGGATGTCAACCCCCAATACATGTTCATGTCATCGTCACCAATCAACTGCATTGCAGTTAAACACGACTGACTACCACCACCGTATTCTGTGTGCTAGCTATGCTAACCAGCTTATACGAATCACTTCTTCTTTTAAACCTAAAAAAGGGGACAACTTCTAAATGTTACCCAACGAAAAAAGCCAGGGCTAAATTGAGATGTTTCTTACAGAATAAATATGAAAAGCATATGCATAACCATGTTAGCAATTTGAAAGGGAACAGTTTGGAGATCATGGGAAAATTATTAAACCAAAGGTCTTGTCAGTTCACCTGACAAGATTGAATTACATGACACTGTTGATTTTATTTCAATGCACTTTTATGACTCAAAAAAGAGTCTTCAACTATAAGTTGCTTTTTTGAGCTCTCCTAGCTGTTCCATTGAGGAACTAGAGCAAGAACTCTTGTAGTTGTTTTGTTTGGAACAAAGCCCTGCATCCCCGTAATCACACAATTACGGTTGTTGTTTACGCAATCCAAAAATGGCAATCAGGGTCAGGTGGGCATCATTTGAAAGCCTGTTCTATTGCCAACATGACTAGCTAAGTTATAAAATATGATATTACAGTGTTACACATGTAATTCAGGGAAACGGATCATCATTTTGGTGCACATCGAAAGGAATCACGAGTTAATTCCGGTGGCGTATGTCGCGGGTCAAATGTTCTTCACAATACAACAAACACAGGCTCGTTCTGTTCAGACCAACCCAGGGTGTGACGCCACGTCATCTTGGAACAGTACATCAAACACAGTGATCATAAAAACGTTCACACTTTAAAAAAAAAAAAAAATTGGGGAAATGTGAAGTGCAAGAAACCGGAGGATTGGGGAAAGTGTTTACAGCAGGGCCCAACCTTCAGTAGCTGAGCGCTGCAGATAGAAATAAGACATTTCTACATAGCATGTCTGAGCGTAAAACAAAACATTTTGTCCCGCTGAACACGCTCCGTGTGACTGGAACGAGTCCTAACAACTTCTTATTGCTTGCTGTTATTGAATGAGCTGAGGGAAAGCCATCCATGGAAATGTACTAAATAAGGTGTTTGTTCTGTCACCCAGGAACTGGGAGAGTCCCAGACCAGCTGGTTAATCTGGACATGAAGCACGGCGTGGAGGCCAAGAACTATGAAGAGGTGAGTAGAGTAGAAGCCTTTCATCTGACAAAATGCTTCTTGTAAGGTGTCTCGTGAACAGTAGTCGAGGTATGGCAGCCCTGTGAATAGAGAATCACCCTCCACTAACAAACTGTTCTGCTGACTACTGAGTGAACTCCAGCTCTATCTGTGTCCCAAATGGCACCCTGTTCCCTGCACTACTTTTGACAAGAGCCTTTATGGGCCCCTGGTCAAAAGTAGTTCACTATATATAGGGAATAGGGTGTAATTTGGGAAAACGCACAATGTGTGGACTAGCTACTGGTAACCCTTGTGCTGTGTGTAGGTATTTACATACGTCGACGTGTGTTGTGCTGATTTAAAGAAGCAATAAAACTGGCCTTCTTGAGACTAGTTGAGTATCTGGAGCATTTATTGTTCGTTAATCAGCACAACGGTTTTCAGCTGTGCTAACATAATTGCGAAAGGGTTTTCTAATGATCAATTTGCCTTTTTAAAATGATAAACTTGGATTAGCAAACACAACGTGCCATTGGAACACAGGACTGATGGTTGCTGATAATGGGCCTCTGTACGCCTATGTAGATATTCCATTAAAAATCAGCCGTTTCCAGCCACAATAGCCATTTACAACATTAACAATGTCTACACTGTACTTCTGATAAATTTGATGTTATTTTAATGGACTAAAAAAAATTGCTTTTCTATCGAAAAAACAAGGACATTTCTAAGTGAGACCAAACTTTTGAACGGTAGTGTAAGTACGTAACATCAGTGTGTGGTATTCGAATATAAGGTAGTTGGCAATGAAAGTAGGAAATGAAAGTTGGCTAGAATCTCTGTCTAGTCTAAAGCCAACGCAGTGTCTTGCTACTGTGAGAACTATCAGTATATCCTTCTCTCAAACATTAGATTTTCACTTGTTCTCTTTTGATCAAATACCCCCCCCCCTCGATTTAATTGAGTTGGTAGATGAGAAGTCACTTTTCTGATGAATCAGGGATTCCTGTTTTCCTGACATTGGCCTCTGAAACTGACTTATCCCCTAGCCCAAATCCTGTTTTGCTGATTTTCTATGCTGTCCTGATAAGCAAAGGAACCGGTTCAGGGAACAGAACCGAAAAACGGAAAATAAAGACATCATTTGAGGAACAGAGCCCCGAAAACGAATGTGATCTATACTGTTCCGGAACAGAACCATTATTTTAAAAGCATGGGAAACATTTTAATAACGTTATTTTAAGTGTGGGAATTTTTTCTCGCAAACAAAGCGCCTATGCAAAACCCTCACTCTGCCACTAAAACTTCCTCCAGTGTCTGCCTGCCAGCTGGAAATCCTCCCCTGTGTGAGTGTGAAGAACTGTCTACTGTAGACTACTGACGTTACAAGAGTGATTCCGGAATTAGGGAGAGATGTGGATTAACTTTTTGTCAGTGCTAGTTAAGGATACTATAGTTATCACGTTTCACATTGGATTTATTAACTACAAAAAGGTAAGACGTGTTTTTATTAATTCTAGTGCTGCTCTGAACACAGAAGCTTGCTAGCTAGCTAACGTTTGCTCTGATCCAACGTTAAGGCAACTCTCTGCAGTTCAAAGACATTCAAAGGTCCTCATAGAAGCCGTTCCTCCGTAGGTATAATTCTGTGGGCCTAATTCAGATAATGCATGTCATCACAAGATGCCCAGCGCTTCAAGGCAAGCCTCCTCCACCCTCTCTCCCTACCCTAAGAATGGCAGTTGCGCCACACGCCCCTACACTGTGACTGCCTTCCATTATGATTAAACCATGCTGTTACGGCAAAATACTATTTGCTCTTAACGACTTTCCTATACAGATTAAGTCGTTTACCTGCTCCACAGCAAGCTGCTCACTGATTGGTAAAGTCATTTAATGTCGAGGTAAATGTAAAAAAAAGATTCATGTTTCAGAGGTTTAAAAAGGAACAGAAAGGAACGATATAGACCAAGTACTTTTTTTGTTGTTGGTTCGAACCGGTTCAGAACTTTTTATTTTGCTGGTCGGAACTGGAACGGAACAAAAATAATAATGGTTCTGTTTGTTCAGAACGAAACGAGTGGAAAATAAGTTGTGTTCCAACCGCTGCTGATCAGATCACATCCCTTTTAAAGTTGTAGCTTGTGGGACCAGATTCTCTGCTTGGGAATCAGAACGTTTGCCAAACTAAAGCAGGAGGAGGGGTAGAGCGTTCTGCATACCAGACAGATTGCGCTATGTGTTCCTGTTCATGTTGGAACTAATTAAAAACTGTCCTCTGCTGCAGTCTGTCACTGCTGCACAGCTCGAGAGTGACCCCTACTGGACAAACGGGGTCATAGCACAGCACAGTCCAAGGTTCTAATAATAATAATAATATATTCCATTTAGCAGACACTTTAATCCAAAGTGATTTACAGTCATGGATGCATACATTTTACATATGGGTGGTCCCAGGAATCGAACCCACTATCCTGGCATTGTAAGTGCCTTGCTCTACCAACTGAACTACAGAGGACCACTCACATTTCAAATCAAATTGTATTTGCCACATGCGCCGAATACAACAGGTGTGGACCTTACAGTGAAATTCTTACTTACAAGCCCTTAACCAACAATGCAGTTAAAAAATTTGTTAAAAAGTTAAATAAGTGTTAAGTAAAAAAATAAAAGCTAATAATTAAAGAGCAGCAGTAAAATAAAATAACAGTAGGGAGGCTATATAGAGGGGGTACCGGTACAGAGTCAATGTGCGGGGGCACCGGCTAGTCGAGGTAATTGAGGTAATATGTACATGTGGGTAGAGTTAAAGTGACTATGCATAAATAATAAACAGAGTAGCAGCAGCGTAAAAGAGGGGGAGGGGGGGGGGGGGGGGCAGTGCAAATAGTCCCCAACTTTTAACACAATTGAATCAATTTGCTCCTGCACCATTGTCCATCAAACATCTTGAGATCAAAATCCAATAAACACTTACGGACATGGGATGGATTGTGGTGTTGCATTGTTGATTTGATTGTCTCTTTTGTCCACTCAGATCGCCAAGGTGGAGAAGCTGAAGCCCCTGGAGGTGGAGCTAAGGCGGCTGGAAGACCTATCAGAGTCCATCGTCAACGACTTTGCCTACATGAAGAAGAGAGAGGAGGAGATGAGGGACACCAATGGTAAAAACTGATAAAGTAGTGCCATCATTTATTCTAACGTGAGAAAGGACTGTGCAACTCCAATTTAAACACAAACCTCCCGTTGTTGTCAATACATGCATGATTCTTGTGGAACTTTACAAAGAAATACAAAAATTAATTCAAAGAAAAAAAGCAAGCAAGACAGAACAAGTCACTTCTATAATATTTCTAACTATGTTCTTCCAGAGTCCACCAACACACGCGTCCTGTACTTCAGCATCTTCTCTATGTGCTGTCTGATTGGCCTGGCCACCTGGCAGGTCTTCTACCTACGACGCTTCTTCAAGGCAAAGAAGCTCATCGAGTAGAGAGGCATCACCTCTCCGCCCAGGGGGGGGAGCAGCCAATGCTACCCGACCAACCTCCACCCTCCTCGGACTAACTTCAGCAAATGTATAGCTGTGTCCGAAATAGCTGGAAGAGCTAGAGATCCGCACGCTGTCAAAAAAAATGAATAAATCCAAATCTGAGGCAAAACAGGAATAATTGTAGTCCTTTTATTGGACAGTGTGCCGGTCTCCATCTCTTCCAGTATTCTTATGTTGACCCTTACTCACCTGGAACCAGCACTATTCAGTAGTAAGGACCTTAAAAGAGTGCAGAAGGCCTCGTATAATTCATATTTATGTGTCCTAAATGCCACCATATTCCTTGTATAGTGCACTACTATTTACCAGAGCCCCCATAGGCTCTGAGCCCCCATAGGCTCTGGTCAAAAGTAGTGCACTGTATATATCGAATAATGTGGCGTTTTTGGACGTACCCAGTAATGACGACAAAGGGTTTGAGCAGCGCGAGGTTTCAGGGGCGTGGTGGTGTGAGAGGGCACCAAAGGGTTGCCTATTCTCTGAAAGCCATGGACACCTGGGACACATTCAGCGGAGTGAAACATTTTTAAAAAAATACACAAAAAAAATACAGGTAGAAATATACAAAATGTAGAATATACATCCATGAGTGAGACATGCATGTCTGTTCTGTGTTCTATTTCTATCTGCAATTTGTTTTCAACTTTTGCATCCTGCTGAATAAGCACCTGATGCTTTGATGATCGGTTGTCATTTTGTGTATAGTTTGATTTGGAGTTTAATTTTGTTGGGATGAATGGATGCACCCTCATCTATTGCCCTTTATTGTTGTACAAAATCTTTGCCATGCCAAGTGAGCTATTGGATGTAGCGTTTGGCCCAAATAGCACCCTATTCCCTATAGAGTGCACTACTTTTGACCAGAGCCTTATGGGCCATGATCAAAAGTAGTGCACAAGTTTAGAGAATAGGGTGCCATTTGGGCTATAGACTATATTCTTGGTGCCCTTTTTTAAGTGAAGGCTTCTATGAACAGCAGGTGGAATGTGTTATAACTCGAAAGAGAAACTATGGCAACCACTGAACTTTTGTGTTTTGTCAGTTAATTAATTTGCATACATGTTTGCTAGCTAAATTTGATAGTTTATTTCAGTTTGTTTTGATATTGTAAATGCAGGGCAGGTATTTTGGGGGAGGGGGGTTTCATAAGTTCAGGGAAAGAGTGGTTGTCTCAAATAGCACCCTATTCCCTATATAGGCCTAGTGCATTACTTTTGTACTGCACTATTATATAGGGAATCGGGTGCTATTTGAGATGCAAGAAATATAATCTTGAAAACTAGGTCATTTCTAGCAGAACCATTGCACGCTTTTAAGTTGTTTTTAAAAGATGTACAAAAGATCTGAATATGTTATAAGCCAAGTAGGGCTGCAGGGCCTTTTGAAAATGACTTCTCTTCCTCTTTTGAGACCCATTGAATCCACACCTACCATCCAAGATCCATCCAGCTTTCTTTTGGAGATAATTCTGGGGTTTGGGTTACATGAGGATTTGAGGTTGGTTGAAAGATAATTCTGGGGTTTGGGTTACATGAGGATTTGGGGTTGGTTGAAAGATAGTTCTGGGGTTTGGGTTACATGAGGATTTGGGGTTGGTTAAAAGATAGTTCTGGGGTTTGGGTTACATGAGGATTTGGGGTTGGTTAAAAGATAGTTCTGGGGTTTGGGTTACATGAGGATTTGGGGTTGGTTGAAAGATAGTCCAGCTAGTTTTTGTCACTGTTACACCACTGCATAATCTAATTACAGTTTTTTTAAATACTTTGGTGCAGTTTTCACAAGTATGTGGTACATTTCCAAAACTCTTAGTACAAAACAGATCATCAAAAAGCCAGTTGTTTCAAAACTCTAAACACATTTTCAATTGACTAAGTACTACACAAATTCATAGTCACTATCACCAAACTTAATCAGTGTTTCATTTAGAAATACGTTTCACATTGCAATACATGTTAATATAAAGTAATTGCCTTTCACAATGCAATGCTCACATTACTTTTGTTAAAATACATTTTACTATTACTTAATCCAACTGCTCTTAATCACTGATCACTTAAACGTTTGGTAAACCTATAGAACGTTTGGTAAACGGATAGATTTTACATGTCAACTGGTTTGTCTACTACAGATTTTGAGAACTAAATAATGAAAATGGATGTCTGTAAAGTAGAAACATAAAAAGTATGCTATATATATATATATATATATATATATATATATATACTCAAATGTACTACAATGACTATGCAGCAAAATGCTTGAGTTTCTAGCTCCTACAGTGCAGTAATACAATACCAATACGCAAATAATCCAGAAAGTCCAAAACAATAAATAAATGCTTCACTAAAATTGCATTGGGTAATACAGTTCTGTAACAAATGCCATTTATGTAGCAGACATTTTTATCCAAAGTGACAACAGTCCACATTTTTTTGGTATGTGACCCCAGTGGGAATCGAACCCACAACACTGGTTTAGCTAGTGCCATGCTCTTATGAACGGAGACACGTACAGGACCACTACAACACATAAATACAATACTGTAAAACACAATACACCATTACGATACAGGTGGAAGATGTATGACCGCCATCCCCCATGAGCGTACCACCCTCCGTCAGGCCATGGATGAGGCATGCAATGATTTCAATCCAGACCTATATCAGGCCACGTGCATGAACAATTAGGATATTTACTGTGATGTCAATGAGAACCTATGGCCGAATGGTCCAGACAGGTTTGATGCAAACTAGTGTCTTAAACATTATGTTTCTTTCATTTCCTTCGTTTGATTACATGTCTTCAACGATCACAAATGGGATAGAAGTTATGGACATTTTATGTTCAGTACATTTTAATGGGTAGTACAAGTGTATTGCCGAATGTGAAACAGTGTAATGTACTGTAATTTACAGTACTGTAGCATACTACATTCAAAGAGCAAACTGCAACGTATCTTTACGTTTTTATGCGTTTGGATTAACTGGTTAAAATCATTAAATTGAGAAGATGTCATTATGTTGTGTTTTGGTGATTAAACCAATATTCTCATATTTCACAGTAAATTTATATTTTGGATTAATGGTTGTGTGGTGAACGATGTCTACAAACCAAATCAATTCACATTGAAAGGGTTTGAATGTAAGACTGGCTGCATTACAAGCGTTACCAGTTTGGAGTTTGTATTAAGAGATTAGAAAATTCACCACATACTTGTGAAAATAGCACCAAAGCGATTTTTTACGAAAACTATGTGGGATACATACATTTTTTAACAGTGAACATTTGCAATGTTTTCAATCAATGATTTCTATGTTGATATCAATTTGTAAAAGTTTGTGTTGGGCTTTTATTCAATAAAATATTGGATGGATTTACAAACGTGTTGCTTGTAGATGTGTATGATCACTAAGGGACATACTGGCACCTACTGTCTATCATATGTGAATAATATCCTTGGGAACAGTTGTTTTGATTTACTGTAGGTCATGACATCTTTTAGAAATTAAATCAAAATCAAATGTTTATTTGTCACATACACGTGTTTAGCAGATGTTATAGCGGGTGTAGCGAAATGCTTGTAATGGCACAATGTCTATTTTATGCAACAGCTGATGGGGAAATCTATTTTTATGAAATCTGAAAATATTGCAAGATGTGGTTCTAATCACTTGGTCCAATCAGCGTCGGATTAGTATAATATCCCGGAAGCACCCTCCTCCACGCGCAATCTAGTTCCGGTTTACGTCACTTCCCTATGCAAATACGTTACAACCATAGAGATAGATAGAGGACTCCTCTTTACGTGTCATTATAGCATCTGTAACAGCATTGTCAGCGCCATTGAGGCTACAACCCCATCGGAATCCCCACACAGTTAACTACTTTAAAATGGCGGAAACCCTTAATGGCGCTGCCCATGCTAAAGTTGCCTTTTGGCCACTAGAGGCCTTTATCATTTTCTATGGTGAAAACACCAAATTGTTTTGATACAGCGCCTAGCTAGCTGGTGAATTCAGAAAACAAGTATGCCCGGGGCTGACAAGGAAGCAGATTTGACAGAGCGAATTGAGGCTTTTCTGGCTGATTTGAAGCGGGGAGGTTGTGGGACAGGACCGATCCGAGGGTCGGGAGAAACCGCTAGAGAAACCACAGCTCTTCTCCGGAAAATAACATCCCAGGCACGATGGAGCAACGCAGGTAGCTAGCTAGCTAACGTTTATAGTTAATAGCAGAAGTCTAGCTTATTCGAAAGCTCAGCTACCGGGTAGTTAGTTAGTTAGTTAGTTAGCTAGCTAGTTTGCCTCCTAGCTAACGTTAGGTAGTCTCTGCCACGGTTTTTTTCCAAATCGATTTAACGTCTACTGTAGTTTTCTATTGACACCTGTTAGAGTAGCTAGCTGTCAAAATGTGAACTGCCACGATAGGCTGATGTCGTCTCATCTGTAATTTTGAAACGGATCAATTGGTGTGACTAAGCGATGTCTGAATATAATTCACTACTAGGAATGATGTATGACAAAGATATCCTCCTGTATTTGATGATAGGCGACCTAATGGAAATCATTCGCAAGGAGGGGAGGAGAATGACGGCCGCACAGCCGTCCGAGACCACCGTGGGCAACATGGTACTGCGCGTACTCAAGATCATCAGGGAGGAGTATGCCAGGTGAGTTCATGAACAAGCAACATCCACAAATTACTAAAGTTGTTTGAGCGTCTGCTACTTGTTGCTAACCTTGCTTGTTGTGTTCTGTGGACCTCGCAAGACTAGTTACCAAGGGCAAGGTGCCAAATGATGCAACAGTTGGAAATGTGAGGAGCTTTTTTTTCCCCAGTTGTTTTCTCTCCTGTCATGGTAAGTGTGTTTGTGTCCCCAGGTCTCGTGGTAGCAGTGAGGAGGCAGACCAGCAGGAGTCCCTTCACAAGTTGCTGACCTCAGGGGGGCTGAGCGAGGAGAACTTCAGACAACACTTTGCTCCTCTCAAAGCTAACGTCATAGAGGCTATCAATGAACTCCTCACAGAGCTAGGTAAGACACATTCACTTATAGCAGTGTTTCCCAACTCTGGTCCTTCAGTACCCCCCAAAGTACACTTATTTTTTTTGTATGTAGCCCCGGACAAGCACACACTAATCATCAAGCCCTCAATGAGTTGAATCGGTTATGTTTGTCCGGGCTACAACAAACTTGTGTATTGTTGGGGAACACTGTCTTAGGGCACACAGATACTCCACCAACAGTCTCTCTCTTTCCCCATCTCCTTCATAGACCTATTGAGGCCATAGTTCAATAGTTGGTTGTGGCTGAAATTTAAAATGATTCAAACTAAGTCTCCTTTAGTTTAAACCAATCTTCTCTGTTGGTTTTTACACTATACACATCCCCATGGGTATAACCATGGTCAAGCAGCACTGAGCTAACTGTCTTCTTCTTCTTTCTCCCAGAGGGCACCACAGACAACATCGCCATGCAGGCCCTGGAGCACATCCACTCCAACGAGGTCATCATGACTGTCGGCCGCTCACGCACCGTCGAGGCCTTCCTCAAAGACGCAGCGAGGAAACGCAAGTTCCACGTCATCGTGGCCGAGTGTGCTCCCTTCTGCCAGGTATCCACCGTTCCTCCATCCTTTCATCCCTCATTCGCTCCCTCCATCCCTCCATCATCCCACTACTGCATATTCATAGAAGGAACACACATGGGAGCTAGGGATGTGACAAATGTAAAAGGTTCTTAAAGTTTAAACTGCCATTTTTAAAAATGGTTTAAATGTTGAACACTAGAACCGCTGGGCCTCGAGGGACCCCTCTTCACGCTAACGAGAAGTCATTCTGACTGCAACATTCTAACAGTGTATTAATACATTTCATATATACAATTGCAAAAAATAATCATTTGGTTGTGTTTATGAAGGTGTTAGGTAACATTGGAATACATTTTATTTTTTTATTTTTTTATTTTATTTTTTATAATACAGTAGCAATTTCATTAGTTTATGTTAATGTCGGCTATATGGAAAAACAAAACAATTCAAGTGTTCACTCAACGTTATTAGTGGAGTGCCTTTTGTTACAACTATGAAACAGAAAGCAAACTGTATGAGTTGGAACACGGTGACGGCTTCTTTTTATAACGTCAAAATACCCCCAACCACAAAGGAAAACATCAGTAGCCTAAACGTCATTATAAGCGGCAGGTAGCTTAGTGGTTAAGGGCGTTGTGCCAGTAACCTGAAAGGTCGCTGGTTCAAATCCCCAGAGCCGACTAGGTGAAAAATCTGTCGATGTGCCCTTGAGCAAGGCACTTAACCCTAATTGCTCCTGTAAGTCGCTCTGGATAAGAGCGTCTGCTAAAATGACTAAAATTGGACTAAAATGACTAAAGCAAACTGTATGTGTTGGAACAGCGTCTTTTTATAACGATAAAATAAAATACCACAAAGGAAAACATCAGTAGCCTAAAGGTCATTATAAGCGCCAAGTGTGCTTGATAAATAGTGAAAATCTGCACAAAAGCAATAATGGCATAATTAATATATTTAAGTGTTGATAATGACAGCAGTCAATTATTGTCTATACTTGTTCCAAGCGTTGGACACCATGGTGAATGTGTCTGTTTCCATATTTCTTTGTCATCAAAGCGGAGGTAACACATGATCTCTCTGAAGCGATCCCGTGACATGGTTTCTCCAAAGAAAGGTATCCCATACATGTGTGACCAGAAGGTCTCCATACACACGCTCTATCCACCGAATGCTCCACGGACATGCAGGATTGAAATGAACGCTTCCAGCTCGTCAACAGACAGACCCCAGGCAGTGTTTCCTTGCTCCCTGTACCCCTCAGCCACAGTGCAGTCCCTGATCCCAGGCAGTGTTTCCTTGCTCCCTGTACCCCCCAGCCCCAGTCCAGTCCCTGATGTGCTGTAGCATGTCCATGTCACATAAAGCAACCAAAGCTGGTGAGTGCGTTGCTGCTGTTGCTTGAGATGTAGGGCCTGCTCTCTCAGTGATGACATTTTGTGCTGATGATCGGCCCGTAGTATTGTCATCGGCTTTCATTTGGTGGCGGCGCGGGCACCTGCTCAGTGCACACCGTTCTGGCTTTTTTTTGCGCGTAGGCCTCGACGGTGTAGGTTCAGGCTGAGGCTTAGAATCAGAATCATCGGAGATGTCATGACTAATTTCTTCCCCACCATCGGAGTCGTTTTTCATTCAGATCTTGTAGGATCGTTAACGCAGCATGTGCATCCATTCGTTCTTGGTCTTCTTGACATTTGTAAATTACGCGTTCTTTCACTGTGTACTCCGATACAGGGTACATGCACACTGTAAGATTTATAATTAGAATATACCAATACAATACAATGGCCCGCCCCTGTTCTTCATTCACAAGGGGTGATTTACATAATTATGCATCATTTGCTTCCCCGTCGCTCATCAACTCACCCATCGTCCCATCATGCTTTACTTCATTTCTACCCATCATGCTTTACTTCAGTTCTACCGTCTGTTGTTATATCTGTGACATTTTATTTGGGTGTGGTTTAGGTTCAGTTTTGAAGGTAATTATCGGGGCACCTTTACATTTACACGACGCTCTTATCCAGAACGACTTACAGGAGCAATTAGGGTTAAGTGCCTTGCTCAAGGGCACATCAACATATTTTTTCACCTAGTTGGCTCGGGGATTAGAACCAGCGACCTTTCGGTTACTGGCACAACGCTCTTAACCAGTAAGCTACCTGCCGCCCCCTTCAACTATCGGGAGTAGGAGTGTAGCAGGCCCTACTGTCGGGAGTAGGAGTGTAGCAGGCCCTACTATCGGGAGTAGGAGTGTAGCAGGCCCTACTATCGGGAGTAGGAGTGTAGCAGGCCCTACTATCGGGAGTAGGAGTGTAGCAGGCCCTACTGTCGGGAGTAGGAGTGTAGCAGGCCCTACTATCGGGAGTAGGAGTGTAGCAGGCCCTACTTTTGGGAGTAGGAGTGTAGCAGGCCCTACTATCGGGAGTAGGAGTGTAGCAGGCCCTACTGTTGGGAGTAGGAGTGTAGCAGGCCCTACTATCGGGAGTAGGAGTGTAGCAGGCCCTACTGTCGGGAGTAGGAGTGTAGCAGGCCCTACTATCGGGAGTAGGAGGGGCAACTGGGGAAAACCCATTCAGAAAAATGACATGCCCTCATGAAACTGGTTCTAACTCCAGTTCTGTTTGTGATATTAAGATTCTAACGTCAGTGTGTTAAATAGATTTATTTAGGAGAAGTCAAGGACGGAGGGAGGTATGACTTTTAAAAAAAAATGTCAATCTGTAGCTCAGCTGGTAGAGCACGGCGCTTGTAACGCCAAGGTAGTGGGTTCGATCCCCGGGACCACCCATACACAAAAAAAAAAAAAATGTATGCACGCATGACTGTAAGTCGCTTTGGATAAAAGCGTCTGCTAAATGGCTTATTATTATTATTATTATTATTATCAAGAGTAATACAAAAATAAAATTAATGAACAGTCAAAATGACTGCTTTAGTGGTTCTAGTGTTAAATGATAAAAATAAAAAAATAACATAAAATGACATGATTTCACAATACAGATATGGTCCTGCGTATGACCGCTAGGGGGCAATGCTGTTCAATCTACCTCAGTCCTGGCTACCTACCAGACGGCGCTCACCTTACTGCTGTCCTGGCTACCTACCAGACAGAGCTCACCTTACTGCTGTCATGGCTACCTACCAGACAGAGCTCACCTTACTGCTGTCCTGGCTACCTACCAGACAGAGCTCACCTTACTGCTGTCATGGCTAACTACCAGACAGAGCTCACCTTACTGCTGTCCTGGCTACCTACCAGACAGAGCTCACCTAACTGCTGTCCTGGCTACCTATCAGACGTCCCCCACCCACTCAGCAACGATGGTAGTTAATGCCGTTTTAGGTTCTCTGTTGTGCCTCTCCTCCATGTGCTCAGTAAAGGGGACTTCCTCTCCTCCATGTTCTCAGTAAAGGGGACTTTCTCTCCTCCATGTTCTCAGTAAAGGGGACTTCCTCTCCTCCATGTTCTCAGTAAAGGGGACTTCCTCTCCTCCATGTTCTCAGTAAAGGGGACTTCCTCTCCTCCATGTTCTCAGTAAAGGGGACTTCCTCTCCTCCATGTTCTCAGTAAAGGGGACTTCCTCTCCTCCATGTTCTCAGTAAAGGGGACTTCCTCTCCTCCATGTTCTCAGTAAAGGGGACTTCCTCTCCTCCATGTTCTCAGTAAAGGGGACTTCCTCTCCTCCATGTTCTCAGTGCTCAGTACATGGGACTTCCTCTCCTCCATGTTCTCAGTAAAGGGGACTTCCTCTCCTCCATGTTCTCAGTAAAGGGGACTTCCTCTCCTCCATGTTCTCAGTAAAGGGGACTTCCTCTCCTCCATGTTCTCAGTAAAGGGGACTTCCTCTCCTCCATGTTCTCAGTAAAGGGGACTTCCTCTCCTCCATGTTCTCAGTAAAGGGGACTTCCTCTCCTCCATGTTCTCAGTAAAGGGGACTTCCTCTCCTCCATGTTCTCAGTAAAGGGGACTTCCTCTCCTCCATGTTCTCAGTAAAGGGGACTTCCTCTCCTCCATGTTCTCAGTAAAGGGGACTTCCTCTCCTCCATGTTCTCAGTAAAGGGGACTTCCTCTCCTCCATGTTCTCAGTAAAGGGGACTTCCTCTCCTCCATGTTCTCAGTAAAGGGGACTTCCTCTCCTCCATGTTCTCAGTAAAGGGGACTTCCTCTCCTCCATGTTCTCAGTAAAGGGGACTTCCTCTCCTCCATGTTCTCAGTAAAGGGGACTTCCTCTCCTCCATGTTCTCAGTAAAGGGGACTTCCTCTCCTCCATGTTCTCAGTAAAGGGGACTTCCTCTCCTCCATGTTCTCAGTAAAGGGGACTTCCTCTCCTCCATGTTCTCAGTAAAGGGGACTTCCTCTCCTCCATGTTCTCAGTAAAGGGGACTTCCTCTCCTCCATGTTCTCAGTAAAGGGGACTTCCTCTCCTCCATGTTCTCAGTAAAGGGGACTTCCTCTCCTCCATGTGCTCAGTACATGGGACTTCCTCTCCTCCATGTTCTCAGTGCTCAGTACATGGGACTTCCTCTCCTCCATGTTCTCAGTGCTCAGTACATGGGACTTCCTCTCCTCCATGTTCTCAGTGCTCAGTACATGGGACTTCCTCTCCTCCATGTTCTCAGTGCTCAGTACATGGGACTTCCTCTCCTCCATGTTCTCAGTAAAGGGGACTTCCTCTCCTCCATGTTCTCAGTAACGGGGACTTCCTCTCCTCCATGTTCTCAGTAAAGGGGACTTCCTCTCCTCCATGTTCTCAGTGCTCAGTACATGGGACTTCCTCTCCTCCATGTTCTCAGTGCTCAGTACATGGGACTTCCTCTCCTCCATGTTCTCAGTAACGGGGACTTCCTCTCCTCCATGTTCTCAGTAACGGGGACTTCCTCTCCTCCATGTTCTCAGTAAAGGGGACTTCCTCTCCTCCATGTTCTCAGTGCTCAGTACATGGGACTTCCTCTCCTCCATGTTCTCAGTAAAGGGGACTTCCTCTCCTCAATGTTCTCAGTAAAGGGGACTTCCTCTCCTCCATGTTCTCAGTAAAGGGGACTTCCTCTCCTCCATGTTCTCAGTAAAGGGGACTTCCTCTCCTCCATGTTCTCAGTAAAGGGGACTTCCTCTCCTCCATGTTCTCAGTAACGGGGACTTCCTCTCCTCCATGTTCTCAGTGCTCAGTACATGGGACTTCCTCTCCTCCATGTTCTCAGTGCTCAGTACATGGGACTTCCTCTCCTCCATGTTCTCAGTGCTCAGTACATGGGACTTCCTCTCCTCCATGTTCTCAGTGCTCAGTACATGGGACTTCCTCTCCTCCATGTTCTCAGTAAAGGGGACTTCCTCTCTTCCATGTTCTCAGTAAAGGGGACTTCCTCTCCTCCATGTTCTCAGTAAAGGGGACTTCCTCTCCTCCATGTTCTCAGTGCTCAGTAAAGGGGACTTCCTGTCCTCCATGTTCTCAGTACATGGGACTTCCTGTCCCACTCCTCATCCATGTGATGGCTCATTGCAGTGATTTACGACAGCGTGTTCATGAACGTCCAACAACCTGTTGTTAACGCCACGTTTGGTGTTTGAGAGCTTGAACTTTGTACTTGCAGAGCAATCGGTGTACAATTCTTCCATCTAAGGCCTCACGGTTTTTTGACATGGCATCTAGTAGTCTGCTTCTAGATATGCCATCAGGGCATTGAAGCAGACATCTTCTACCATTGACAATGGCTGCATATCAACTGCAATAATTTCTGTAATAAGCACTGTGGTTTTCTCACTCCGTCCCCTTATCGCACTGCTGCCAGCAACAGGTTGGGTCTCGTGGTAGTGATGCGCGGGTAAGCTGTTTGATCATCCGCACCTGCCCGACTTGTTTATAATTAGATACATGCAGATTCTCTTCTGTCATTTTTTTTGTCTTCTAGTGCAACAAGTAATATGTCCTACATCAATAGAATGAATGCTTCAATCTAGTGGCAAAGGGTAAAGTTTTCTTTTTTCAGCTCTGCTTCTCTCTCACGGCAAATACGTTTAGGGACCGGGAGAAAATGCAATATGTGAATAAAAAAACCAGGAAAGAATTTTCGTGCAAAATTTCCAAATGACATCAGTTTGAGTGGTTTTAAGGGAATTAATAGCTGAAAATGACCCAACATGTTTCTGATATGATTTCAGTTCGGCTTGGATGCATATTTGATATGGTTGAAATGGTATCAGCGTTTATGATGCTGATAAAGATGGCACCTTTACAGACGGTCCCTAACCTTGCATTAATTCTCTGAAGATGCTGAAATAGATAAATCATATTTAATGAATCGACTGTCTCTTAAAATGTTTGTACATGTGTTATTGAATAATGAACATTACATTTAGGCAACACACTGTAGTAATGATCCTTTGTTTGCCTCATTCCCAAGGGTCATGAAATGGCTACTAATCTCTCCAAAACCGGCATCGAGACCACTGTAATAGCCGATGCCGCCATATTTGCAGTGATGTCCAGGGTCAATAAGGTGAGTTTTACACATTTACTGTTATGGTGCTTTATTTTGTGATTTCCTTTAACAGACAGAACATAAAAAGAGGTAGTAATATAGAGACGTTTTTAATTCAAGCGTTTAAAAGCACAACGTCAAATGCTTATTTCCGGTCTTGTTTAATCAGAACCGCTCTCTGATTTACTTAACAATAAGGAATTTAAGAAGTCTTTACTTAACAATAAGGAATTTAAGAAGTCTTTACTTAACAATAAGGAATTTAAGAAGTCTTTACTTAACAATAAGGAATTTAAGAAGTCTTTACTTAACAATAAGGAATTTAAGAAGTCTTTACTTAACAATAAGGAATTTAAGAAGTCTTTACTTAACAATAAGGAATTTAAGAAGTCTTTCTTCACTATAGGAAGCTTGTCTATTGTCAATGCAACTAAACTAGTTTGATTCTGCTCCTCCTATTGGTTGTCCTCTCACCAGGTCATCATCGGAACACAGACCGTTCTGGCCAATGGCGGTCTCCGGGCGGTCAATGGAACCCACACTGTAGCTCTGGCAGCCAAGCACCACTCTACTCCGCTCATCGTCTGCGCTCCCATGTTCAAGCTCTCCCCTCAGGTATCCACGACAACACTCATTAGGAACAGAATAATGACTTTCTGGATAGGAGTTTGTATCAGTGAGCCCTGCTTCACTGATAGGTGATAGTCTGCCAGAGACTTGGCCTCACCTATGACGTTGTCTTCTGGTATATTCGTCATTGTGTGACTTGACTGGTTGGATTTTGTGTTCTCAGTTTCCCAATGAAGAAGACACGTTCCATAAGTTTGTCTCCCCACATGAGGTGCTTCCGTTCACAGAAGGTAAACATGCAAATATTTTTCTCACCTACAGTGCATTCGGAATGTATTCAGACCCCCCTTTTTCCACATTTTGTTACGTTACAGCCTTATTCTAAAGTTGATTCAATAGTTTTGTCCCCTCATCAATCTACACACAATACCCTCATAATGACAAAGCAAAAACAGGTTTTTGCAAATGTAAAAAAAATAAAACATACTAATGGAAATATCACATTTACATAAGAATTCAGACCCTTTACTCAGTACTTTGTTGAAGCACCTTTGGCAGCGATTACAGCCTCTAGTATTCTTGGGTATGACGCTACAAGCTTGGCACACCTGTATTTGGGGAGTTTCTCCCATTCTTCTCTGCAGATCCTCTCAAGCTCTGTCAGGTTGGATGGGGAGCGTTGCTGCACAGCTATTTTCAGGTCTCTCCAGAGATGTTCGATCTGGTTCAAGTCCGGGCTCTGGCTGGGCAACTCAAGGACATTCAGAGACTTGTCCCGAAGCCACTCCTGCGTTGTCTTGGCTGTGTGCTTAGGGTCGTTGTCCTGTTGGAAGGTGAACCTTCGCCCCAGTCTGAGGTCCTGAGCGCTCTGGAGTAGGTTTTCATCAAGGATCTCTCTGTACTTTGCTCCGTTCATCTTTCCCTCGATCCTGACTAGTCTCCCAGTCCCTGTCGCTGAAAAACATCCCCACATCATGATGCTGCCACCACCATGCTTCACCGTAGGGATGGTGCCAGGTTTCCTCCAGACGTGAAGCTTGGCATTCAAGGCCAAAGAGTTCAATCTTGGTTTCATCAGACCAGAGAATCTTGTTTCTCATGGTCTGAGAGTCCTTTAGGTGCCTTTTGGCAAACTCCAAGCGGGCTGTCATGTGCCTTTTACTGAGGAGTGGCTTCCGTCTGGCCACTCTACCATAAAGGCCTGATTGGTGGAGTGCTGCAGAGATGGTTGTCCTTCTGGAAGGTTCTCCCATCTCCACAGAGGAACTTTTGAGCTCTGTCAGAGCGACCATCGGGTTCTTGGTCACTTCCCTGACCAAGGCCCTTCTCCCCACGATTGCTCAGTTTGGCCGGGCGGCCAGCTCTAGGAAGGGTCTTGGTGGTTCCAAACATCTTCCATTTAAGAATGATGGAGGCCACTGTGTTCTTGGGAACCTTCAATGCTGCAGACATTTTTTGGTGCCCTTCCCCAGATCTGTGTCTCGACACAATCCTGTCTCGGAGCTCTCCAGACAATTCCTTCGACCTCATGGCTTGGTTTTTGCTCTGACAAGCACTGTCAACCTTATATAGACAGGTGTGTGCCTTTCCAAATCATGTCCAATCAATGGAATTTACCACAGGTGGACTCCAATCAAGTTGTAGAAATATCTCAATCTCAATCTCAATGGAAACAGGATGCACCTGAGCTCAATTTCGAGTCTCATAGTAAAGAGTCTGAATACTTATGTAAGTAAGGTATTTCTGTTTTTTATTTATAATACATTTGCAAAAATCTATAAACCTGTTTTCGATTTGTCATTATTGAGTATTGTGTAGACTGAGGAAAATGTATAATTTAATCCATTTTAGAATAAGGCTGTAACATAACAAAATGTGGGAAAAGGGAAGGGGTCTGAATACTATTTTTTATTTTTTTAACCAGGTAAGTCAGTTGAGAACAAGTTCTCATTTACATTGCGACCTGGCCAAGATAAAGCAAAGCAGTGCAATTTAAAAACAACAACACAGAGTAATGTAAATGAGAACTTGTTCTCAACTGACTTACCTGGTTAAAAAAATAAAAAATAGTAACACATAAATAATAATATGGGGATGAGGTATTTGGGTGGGCTAATTTCAGAATGGCTGTGTACAGGTGCACTGATTACTTCCTCTCATCTGATGTTCCTTCTCTATCTGAGAGGTCCCTACTTGTCTCCGTAGGAGAGATTCTGTCCAAGGTGTTGTCCCTGGATAGGATACACTTTGTCTCTGAGGGGGAAAATGTCTTATTGCTTTATACAAAATGTATTCAAAATAAAAACTGCACATGACTTTACTCTTATCTGTTTATAGGAGAGATTCTGTCCAAGGTGAACGTGCACTGCCCAGTGTTCGACTACGTTCCTCCTGAACTCATCACTCTGTTTATCTCTAACATCGGAGGCAACGCTCCCTCTTACATCTACCGGCTGATGAGTGAACTCTACCATCCTGAGGACCACGCCCTGTAATGAAATGCTAATAAAACAGGTTTATGGCATGTAGTGTGTTTTGGTTTCTCATTTACAACTGCGACCTGGCCAAGATAAAGCAAAGCAGTGCGATTAAAAACAACAACAACACAGAGTTACATATGGAATAAACAAAAACGTACAGTCAATAACACAATAGAAAATCTATATACAGTGTGTGCAAATGTAGTAAGTTATGGAGGTAAGGCAGTAAATAGGCCATAGTGCAAAATAATTACAATTTAGGATTAACACTGGATTGATAGATGTGCAGAAGATGCTGGAAGCGGGCATGCATAAAGATGGCGGCCCCCAGGTACTTGCCTCAGTGCTCTCCATTAGTATCGTCAGTAGCACAGGACACATGATCGATCCCAATTCTAGCTTCAAGGTGGCGGCAACGAGGTAGATTGTGCTGATTTGTGACGAGGTAGATTGTGCTGATTTATTGTCACATTGAACCATGTGGCCTGCTGTAGTTTAATAACTCTGTGGGTAGTGGTAAAACAATGACGTCATATCTGAATTCCTCCATCTTTATACACCTTCGCCATTGAAATTATAGTCCCATTTTATTTTTACATTGCTATTGCTTTACCGTGATATTGCTTACTACAACAGCGTCCACTACTGGAGCTCTCGAGGAAGTGTTCAGAAAAACAGTTGTATTTACGCCGGAGCACCAACAGGAGGCGGTCGAGGGACTCCCATCTCAAAAACTGTTTTTCACAACATCGTGGCTAAATCAGAGAGAAACGGGCGGACGAACATTATCGTTACAAACTAATTGAATATCTTTCTGGAGTACTTTCCTTATGATATACAATGTCTAAAGCAAAAACGTTTTGCTGAAAAAGACTGGGTCCCGCTGTATTGCTCAGGCTGCACTACAGCGTCTATTCACAGGCGCGATCCCACTACTGAGCGGCACGGGGGCTTTGGCCTGCTCCGTTTCCGACCTGGGCCGGTGCACCCCTCCTTAGACGACCTGGTGGTCCCGGGCTCCCCCAGGAGCACCATATCGATACCGAACTTAGTGCGGACACCCGATCGGCATAGTCCACTGGAGCTCAGAACTCCTGAGCTCAAACGATCCGCCAGCCTAAGCCTCCCAGCAACTTGGATTACAGGCGCACGCCACTGCACCCGGCGAGAGATGAGAGGATTTTTAGGGCATTTGAAGTTAAATTCGTGACGTCACACCGCTTTTACTGTGGTCTATAGTGACCTCTTGTGTTACCATATGGAATTGCAGCGGTGTTCAAATTCCGCTTGGCTCTGGCTCTAGCACTGCTTTACATTTTCTATGTCTATGGTAGCACTTCCTTTCTGAAATCGTGCCCAGTTGTTATGGGGTGTCACTTTAGTTAAGGTATGTAAAAAAAACGAAACTAACGCTCGCATTTGTCTTTTCCTAATAGCACAGATAACTAATTTATTGGTGAACATACACTTAATAAGACTGTGATACAAATCAAATCAAATTCTATTTGCTACATACACGTGTTTAGCAGATGTTATTGCGGGTGTAGCGAAATGCTTGTGCTTCTAGCTCCGACAGTGCAGTAATATCTAACAAGTAATATCTAACAATTTCACAACATATACCCTATACAGACAGTGTGGTGAAGAAGGCTTAACAGTGCCTCTTCTACCTCAAGAGGCTGAAGAAATTCGCCCTCGCCCCTAAGACCCTCACAAACTTCTACAGATGCACCATCGAAAGCATCCTGTTGGGCTGTATGGCGCTCCAGAGTGTTGCGCGGTCTGCCCAAAGCATCACCGGGAGCAACCTGCCCGCCCTCCAGGACATCTACAGCATCCGGTGTCACAGGAAGGCCAAGAAAATCATCAAGGATCTCAGCCACCCGAGCCACTGCCTGTTCACCCCGCTACCATCCAGAAGGTGAGGTCATTACAGGTGCATCAAAGCTGGGACCCAGAGACTGAAAAACAGCTTCTATCGCAAGGCCATCAGATTGTTAAACAGTCACCACTAGCCGGCCTCCACCCAGTACCCTGCCCTGAACTTTAGTCACTGTCACTAGCCGGCTATCACCCGGTTACTCCACCCTGCACCGTAGAGACTGCTACCCTATGTACATAGTCATGGAACACTGGTCACTTTACAGTTTTTTTTAATTACTTACACGCTAAAATTAAAACTTTCACACAATTAGCAAAACCTTACACTCAAGGAGCAAAACACCGGCCTAGATTTGCACAACTGTAGGCACATTGTCAGCTTCACACTTTTTGCAAAACATTACACACAGTGATTTGCAAAACACTAAACACACTTGTATGCATTTGACACAGAAATGTATCAAGATGCCATTTCCTTGCAATTTTTGCAATTTCAAAGCAAAGGCTTTCAAATGAACACACCCATGAACCAATTGGTTAAACACAGCCACCAGGTGTGCACACACACTGGTGCTTAATTGTAGACACACCAATCAGGTTTAAAGCACTATAAAAAGGCAACAGGTAAGTTCACCTGTCTTCAAAAAAAATGGACGGTGTCAGAGGAAGAGGAAGAGGGAGAGGAAGAGGAAGACCTGGAGGAGGGGTAGGACATGCACAAAGAAGAAGAAAACCAAATCTGTGTAACGAAATTCGTGCTACAATTGTGGACCATGTAATAAACCACGGACTAACACTGAGGGAGGCTGGACTGAGAGTACAGCCTAACCTCAGCAGGTACACGCTGGCATCAATAGTTCGGACATTTCGTCAAGAGCACAGGTGAGAAACGTATCTTCTGTCAACAGAAAATCCATAGCTTACTGCATGTACTATATCAACAGTTTTTGGTATCTATTCCTGTATCATTTTACAGTAAGCTACATGTATTTTGTTTGGCCAACATAGGATTGAACGTCGAGAACACCAAGGAGGGAGGGGCCCCATATTCACACAGGAGCAAGAGAGAGAGAGATCATAAACCTTGTTTTGGCCAATAATGCAATCAGACTTAGAGAAATTCAAGCCCATATTGTCAATGATCACCAACATGATGTCCAACAGGTCTCTCTGTCAACAATCGCCCGTATCCTTAAAAAACATCAAGTTCTGATGAAACAACTGTATAAAGTGCCATTTGAAAGAAATTCAGACAAGGTGAAAGACCTGAGGCGTGAATATGTGGTGGTACGTTTTGTTCACTGACTGTAGTATTGTGTACTGTATAGCAGACCTGCAGTACATTGATCTACACAATGCGATCTTTTGCTGTATTTCAGAGAGTTTTGCAAATGAATGCGGAGGAAGTCCCGCATGAGTTTATATACTCATTGATGAGGCTGGATTTAACCTGACAACAGTGAGAAGAAGGGGAAGAAACATCATTGGCCACATGGCTATTGTCAATGTACCAGGGCAACGTGGGGGTAACATTACCCTTTGTGCTGCCATTACACAGAATGGGGGTCCTCCACCGCCATGCCAACTTGGGTCCTTACAACACTGACCTCATTCTTACATTTATAGACAGATTACACAATGTTATCACAGCAGCAAACCAAAGGGACCAGATGCAACACGTTGTCGTCTGTGTCAATGTAGCTTTCCATCGTTCTGCTCTGGTCCAAAACTGGTTTCATCAACACCCACAATTTACAGTTCAATACCTTCCACCATACTCCCCCTTCCTAAACCCCATCGAGGAGTTCTTCTCAGCATGGCGGTGGAAGGTTTATGATCTCCGGCCCCGTGTTCTAGATGGCCCTCATTCAAGCTATGGTGGAAGCATGTGATCAAATTGAAGCAGCATCCATACAAGGGTGGATTCGTCACTCCAAAAGATTCTTCCCACGTTGCCTTGCGAATGAAAATATAGCCTGTGATGTTGACGAGGCCCTGTGGCCAGATCCAGCTAGGCGGAGAGATGTTTAGGTTATTTCTCTTTTTTATTCGGTACTGAACTGGATATGTTAATTTATGTTACAGTACAATGGTACGTTCAGTAATACTGTATGAAAACTGGAAAATGTTTTGTTATGAATGTTTTGTTGAAATGTTCTGTATTGACTGACTTGAGTACATGAAAATAAATACATATTTTCATTAGTCTGCACGAATGGTGTCGTGTGGTGTTGGTGAATTAATTTTGACACTTTCTCTGTGTAAATGCTAAAAGTGTTTTAGGTTGAGCACAGGACACTTCATATGTATATACTGTATTCTAGTCAAGGCCACACACACACACACACACACACACATATATATATACAGTACCAGTCAAAAGTTTGAACACACCTACTCATTCCTGGGATTTTCTTTCTTTCTTTTACTATTTTCTACATTGTAGAATAGTGAAGACATCAAAACGATGAAATAACATATATGGAACTTTTTGAATGTTTCACTATTTTTATGAAATTCACTGAGGAGCCTCCACTGGTCCAGAGCCATATTTGCTCCAGATTCACAATTATTATCAGAGTGCCAGTGGACTTCTGGTAAGTATGCTTTGATTTATATAGGATTTGTATATACACTTGATGACTACTCGGGGTGCTGTTTTGAAGCCACTGAGCCTCCATCTTGGTGCTGTTTTGAAGCCACTGAGCCTCCATCTTGGTGCTGTTTTGAAGCCACTGTGCCTCCATCTTGGTGCTGTTTTGAAGCCACTGTGCCTCCATCTTGGTGCTGTTTTGAAGCCACTGTGCCTCCATCTTGGTGCTGTTTTGAAGCCACTGTGCCTCCATCTTGGTGCTGTTTTGAAGCCACTGTGCCTCTATCGTTACACAAAATAATTTGGAAGCTATAGAAATGCATTTATTAATGTCTACATTCGTTTTTGGCACATCTATTCTATTACAGACACATTATTGCAGACTTTTAAATTATGTGAGATAAACATACAAATAAATAAAAAATATTTAAGAAAATTCCTTAAAGTATACTTTTTTTTAGATTACTAATGTTACTCTCCCCACTATAATAAAAAATAAATTACTTGTAATTTTGTCCTTTAAACATTTAATTGAAATACTGTAGAATTCCATTTATTCAAATAGGGTACTCTTACTAGGGAGTGGCAATATGGCCGACCGGTGGCTTCAAAGCCTCTCATTGGCCAATACATAGCATCATCAATCCAGTATTTATATACATCATTGAGTACATCTACCCACCCCCAAAATGAATATTTATGATACATTTCCCCACCCCCACCTTCTCACCTGAATGCATTTTTGAAACTTACCCTTTAAAGTGAATGCACTAACTGTAATAAGTCATTCTGGATAAGAGCGTCTTCTAAATGACAAAAATGCCAGGTAAATGTGATGTATTGTACGACAATGAAAAAGCTTCACACACTTTTCCGTCTCAGTAAACTATGGAGCTATTCTACGCCCTGGGTGGAGAGACCTTCTGACACCAAATGTGGCCTTACGTCTTCTGGCAAAGTTTTATTGAGTGAAACAAAGATAAATGATGTACCTTTTACTTGTGTGAACTGGTTTCTGACAAGGTGATTGTGAAAATGTAATGTTTCTCATATTATTCACTGTTGTACAATAGCTGTGAGGTAGTCTGAGTTGTTAGTTCAACATCTCTACCCAGAACAGCCAGGATAGGACTGGCCACCCCTCAGAGCCTGGTTTCTCTGGTCTACCCAGAACAGCCAGGAGAGGACTGGCCACCCCTCAGAGCCTGGTTTCTCTGGTCTTCCCAGAACAGCCAGGAGAGGACTGGCCACCCCTCAGAGCCTGGTTTCTCTGGTCTTCCCAGAACAGCCAGGAGAGGACTGGCCACCCCTCAGAGCCTGGTTTCTCTGGTCTACCCAGAACAGCCAGGAGAGGACTGGCCACCCCTCAGAGCCTGGTTTCTCTGGTCTACCCAGAACAGCCAGGAGAGTACTGGCCACTCCTCAGAGCCTGGTTTCTCTGGTCTTCCCAGAACAGCCAGGAGAGGACTGGCCACCCCGCAGAGCCTGGTTTCTCTGGTCTTCCCAGAACAGCCAGGAGAGGACTGGCCACTCCTTGGAGCCTGGTTCCTCTCTAGGTTCCTGCCTTCTAGGGAGGTTTTTTTCTGGCCACTGTGCTTCTGTCCCTGTATTGCTTGCTCTTTGGGGTTTTAGGCTGGGTATATGTTAAGCACTTTTTTTTTGTGACAACTGCTGATGTAAAAAGGTCTTTATAAAAGTAATTTAATTGATTGATTGATGTTCAGTGTGGAAACGGCAGGTCCAGACAGATTTTTTTAGGGGTGGCACTCAGTCAGTCTAGCAGTGTAATGAAAATACCCATCTTGTTCCCAGTCGGCTCCCTCTCAACTGAGCCTTGGGACTAGATTGAAAATACACAGACCAACAACTTGACAGAGTATTTTAATTTACTTTCAGCAATATCAAAAAAAACAACAACAAAAATCTGTCAAGTTTCACAAATAAAATGAAATAAAAGTATATGAAGGATGGTCGAGAATTAAACCGCGAGAGAATAAAAACAAATCCCATCTTCAATAGCTTCACATCATATTGACTCAGTCAGTTTCGGCTGCTCGTCTCTTGTAGTCTAGCTAGGAAAAACAAAGCACTGCATTAGGACTAAAACAGAACACAGTTTGGTGATCAGTCTCATGAAAGTCACTTAGACTTGGAACAAAAGTGTCAGTAAGAAATGTTGACTTGAAAGACAAAATAACAAAATCAGTGCTTTAACTTTTAAGACACCGTGTAGCTCAGTTGGTAGAGCATGGCGTTTGCAACGCCAGGGTTGTGGGTTCGATTCCCACGGGGGGGCCATGATGAAAAAAATATAAATAATATATGTATGCACTCACTCACTCACTCTGGATAAGAGCGTCTGCTAAATGACTAAAATGTAAATGTGAGACAAACCCGGACATTGAAATTATAATATAATTTTAATGGGTGTTAAAAACTATTTAGAGTTAGATAATACTAGGTACAGGACTTTCAGAAAGTATTCACACCCCTTGATTTTTTCTAAATGTTGTATTAGAACCTGATTTAAACATTTATTAAATTGAGACGTCACTGGTCTATTTTTTTTTTTTACAGATTAATAAAAATGTTAAAACTGAAATGTTTTGAATCAATAAATATTCAACCGTTGTTATGGAAAGCCTAAAGTTCAGGAGTAAAAATTTGCTTAACAAGTAACATAATACGTTTCATGGACTCACTGTGTGCAATAAGTGTTTAACATGATTTTTGTTTGAATACCCCAACTCTGTACCCCACACATACAATTATCTGTAAGTTCCCTCAGTCGAGCAGTGGACTTAAAACACTGATTTAACCACAAAGACCAGGGAGGGTTTCCAATGCCTCGCAAAGAAGGGCACCTATTGGTAGAAATAAAAAGCAGACATTGAATTTCCCTTTGAGCATGGTGAAGTTATTAATTACACTTTAGATGGTGTATCAATACACCCAGTCACTACAAAGATACAGGCATCCTTCCTAACGCAGTTGCCAGAGAGGAAGGAAACCGCTCAGTGATTTCACCATGAGGCCAATGGTGACTTACAAAGTGTAATGGCTGTGATAGGAGAAAACTGAGGATGGATCAACAACATTGTAGTTACTCCACAATACTGACCTAAATGACAGAGTGAAAAAAAGGAAGCCTGTACAGAATAAAAATATTCCAAAACATGCATCCTGTTTGCAATAAGCCATTAAAGTAAAACTAAAAAAATTTGGCAAAGAAATTCACTATGTCCTGAATACAAAGTGTTATGTTTGGGGCAAATCCAACACAACACATCACTGAGTAACACTTGATATTTTCAAGCATGTTGGTGGCTGCATCGTGTTATGGGTATGCTTGTCATCAGCAAGGACTGGGGAGGTTTTTAGGATAAAAAGAAACAATAGATCTAAGCACAGGCAAAATCCTAGAGGAAAACCTGGTTCTGTCTGCTTTCCAACAGACTGGGAGACAAATTCACCTTTCAGCAGGACAATAACCTAAAACACAAGGCCAAATCTACACTGGAGTTGCTTCCCAAGACAACATTGAATGTTCCTGAGTGGCCTAGTTACAATTTTGACTTAAATCATCTTGAAGATCTTATGGCAAGACTTGAAAAGGGCTGTCTAGAAATGAGCAACAACCAACTTGACGGAGCTTGAAGAATTTAAAAAAGAATAATGTGCAAATATTGTACAATCCAGGCATGCAAAGCTCTTAGAGACTTACCCAGAAAGACTTACAGCTGTAATGGCTGCCAAAAGTGATTCTAACATGTATTGACTCAGGGTGTAGAATACTTATCTAATCAAGATATATTTGTGTTTTATTTACTTCCGGAGACACTTGAAACCCCACCTCTTTAAGGAATACCTGGAATAGTATAAAGTAATCCCACTTGCTATCATAAGTTGAATGCACCAATTTGTAAGTCGCTCTGGATAAGAGCGTCTGCTAAATGATGTAAATGTATTTAAAATATATATATGTTGTATTTACAAAATGTTACATTTGTTTCTCCCCCCAAAAAAGTTCAATTTCAATCCCACTTAATAACAGTATTTTAACAAAATGTGGAAAAAGTGAAAGGGGTTTGAATACTTTCTGCAGGCAGTGTTTTATTGGTTACCTGGTTACCTGGTTACCTGCCCTGGGTAGATAATACTAGGTATGTATAATGTGTGGTTACCTGGTTACCTGCCCTGGGTAGATAATACTAGGTATGTATAATGTGTGGTTACCTGCCCTGGGTAGATAATACTAGGTCTGTATAATGTGTGGTTACCTGCCCTGGGTAGATAATACTAGGTATGTATAATGTGTGGTTACCTGCCCTGGGTAGATAATACTAGGTATGTATAATGTGTGGTTACCTGCCCTGGGTAGATAATACTAGGTATGTATAATGTGTGGTTACCTGCCCTGGGTAGATAATACTAGGTATGTATAATGTGTGGTTACCTGCCCTGGGTAGATAATACTAGGTCTGTATAATGTGTGGTTACCTGCCCTGGGTAGATAATACTAGGTATGTATAATGTGTAGTTACCTGCCCTGGGTAGATAATACTAGGTATGTATAATGTGTGGTTACCTGCCCTGGGTAGATAATACTAGGTCTGTATAATGTGTGGTTACCTGCCCTGGGTAGATAATACTAGGTATGTATAATGTGTAGTTACCTGCCCTGGGTAGATAATACTAGGTCTGTATAATGTGTGGTTACCTGCCCTGGGTAGATAATACTAGGTATGTATAATGTGTGGTTACCTGCCCTGGGTAGATAATACTAGGTATGTATAATGTGTGGTTACCTGCTCTGGGCCTTAGTCCACTTGAGGGCGTGTCTGGGAGGGACCGAGGCAGTGGGGTGGTAGAAGGTGCAGCCAGCACGTTTACACTGGGCTCCAAACCGACAAGGCTGACAGAGCCAGGAGACAGACTACGTCACAGTCTTCATCATGATCAGCAATGTCTTCATTGCTACCACATACATTTTGACTTACAGAATAGGCTCACACAGACACACCATCAACCACTCAACCGTTATCGGGATCTGACCTCGGGGTGGACACAGACACACCATCAACCACTCAACCGTTACCGGTATCTGACCTTGGGGTGGTAGAAGAGGCAGTCAGTCTTCTTACACTCCGGGAAGAAACGACACACACTTCTGGACTGAGGTGGAGGCACTGCAGGACGACAAAACCAAGAAACAACACCGCTTTTAGAAAAATTCAAACTTCCTACAAACTTCAAAAGCCACATGCAATTTGGCCCAGTGAAGGTCACTGTTGGCCCAGTGAAGGTCACTGTTGGCCCAGTGAAGGTCACTGTTGGCCCAGTGAAGGTCACTGTTGGCCCAGTGAAGGACAATGTTGGCCCAATGAAGGCCGTATCTCAACAGCCATACTATAAGAAACATGTCTTACTATGAACTGTACGTTGCTTTGGATAAAAGCTTCTGTTAAAAGACCATAAAAAGGTGTGTACATATACCAAGTCTGGCTGGGGGGGTGTAGGGGGCGGGGCCTCTGCGGCTGACGTGGGTAAAGGGGCAGTCTGGTTTGGAACACTTGCCGTCAAATTTACAGTTCGGATGGACGAACAGGCATTTGTCCCCAAACTTACAGCTGGGAAAGGCCCTGGCCACAGAGATGGGGAAGGAAACATGAGTTAAGTCAATATAAAAGGTATCAGTGACTCTGCAGCTAAGAGTCTAAAACCACATTTCAGCACAATGCTTTACAGCTGTTAATATTCCTACATTACATTTTGCATAACCTGTATCACTCCATTGAGGGCATCAGTCAAAAACACTTACTGTGGGGTGGTGGAACCTACTGTGGGGTGGTGGAACCTACTGTGGGGTACCACCCTGTGGGGTGGTGGAACCTACTGTGGGGTGGTGGAACCTCCTGTGGGGTGGTGGTACCTACTGTGGGGTGGTGGTACCTACTGTGGGGTGGTGGAACCTACTGTGGGGTGGTGGAACCTACTGTGGGGTGGTGGAACCTACTGTGGGGTGGTGGAACCTACTGTGGGGTGGTGGTACCTACTGTGGGGTGGTGGAACCTACCGTGGGGTGGTGGTACCTACCGTGGGGTGGTGGTACCTACCGTGGGGTGGTGGAACCTACCGTGGGGTGGTGGAACCTACCGTGGGGTGGTGGAACCTACCGTGGGGTGGTGGAACCTACCGTGGGGTGGTGGTACCTACCGTGGGGTGGTGGAACCTACTGTGGGGTGGTGGAACCTACTGTGGGGTGGTGGTACCTACTGTGGGGTAGTGGAACCTACTGTGGGGTGGTGGTACCTACTGTGGGGTGGTGGAACCTACTGTGGGGTGGTGGAACCTACTGTGGGGTGGTGGAACCTACTGTGGGGTGGTGGAACCTACTGTGGGGTGGTGGTACCTACTGTGGGGTGGTGGTACCTACTGTGGGGTGGTGGTACCTACTGTGGGGTGGTGGTACCTACTGTGGGGTGGTGGTACCTACTGTGGGGTGGTGGAACCTACTGTGGGGTACCACCCTGTGGGGTGGTGGAACCTACTGTGGGGTACCACCCTGTGGGGTGGTGGTACCTACTGTGGGGTACCACCCTGTGGGGTGGTGGAACCTACTGTGGGGTGGTGGACCCTACTGTGGGGTGGTGGACCCTACTGTGGGGTGGTGGAACCTACTGTGGGGTGGTGGAACCTACTGTGGGGTGGTGGAACCTACCGTGGGGTGGTGGAACCTACCGTGGGGTGGTGGAACCTACCGTGGGGTGGTGGTACCTACTGTGGGGTGGTGGAACCTACTGTGGGGTGGTGGTACCTACTGTGGGGTGGTGGTACCTACTGTGGGTTACAACCCTGTGGGGTGGTGGTACCTACTGTGGGGTGGTGGAACCTACTGTGGGGTACAACCCTGTGGGGTGGTGGTACCTACTGTGGGGTGGTGGAACCTACTGTGGGGTGGTGGAACCTACTGTGGGGTGGTGGAACCTACTGTGGGGTGGTGGAACCTACGGTGGGGTGGTGGAACCTACTGTGGGGTGGTGGTACCTACTGTGGGGTGGTGGCACCTACTGTGGGGTGGTGGCACCTACTGTGGGGTGGTGGAACCTACTGTGGGGTGGTGGTACCTACTGTGGGGTGGTGGAACCTACTGTGGGGTGGTGGTACCTACTGTGGGGTGGTGGTACCTACTGTGGGGTACCACCCTGTGGGGTGGTGGAACCTACTGTGGGGTACCACCCTGTGGGGTGGTGGAACCTACTGTGGGGTGGTGGTACCTACTGTGGGGTGGTGGTACCTACTGTGGGGTACAACCCTGTGGGGTGGTGGAACCTACTGTGGGGTGGTGGAACCTACTGTGGGGTGGTGGAACCTACTGTGGGGTGGTGGAACCTACTGTGGGGTGGTGGAACCTACTGTGGGGTGGTGGAACCTACTGTGGGGTGGTGGTACCTACTGTGGGGTGGTGGTACCTACGGTGGGGTGGTGGTACCTACGGTGGGGTGGTGGAACCTACTGTGGGGTGGTGGCACCTACTGTGGGGTGGTGGTACCTACTGTGGGGTGGTGGTACCTACTGTGGGGTGGTGGAACCTACTGTGGGGTGGTGGAACCTACTGTGGGGTGGTGGTACCTACTGTGGGGTGGTGGTACCTACTGTGGGGTACCACCCTGTGGGGTGGTGGAACCTGCTGTGGGGTGGTGGAACCTACTGTGGGGTGGTGGAACCTACTGTGGGGTGGTGGAACCTACTGTGGGGTGGTGGAACCTACTGTGGGGTACAACCCTGTGGGGTGGTGGTACCTACTGTGGGGTGGTGGCACCTACTGTGGGGTGGTGGCACCTACTGTGGGGTGGTGGCACCTACTGTGGGGTGGTGGCACCTACTGTGGGGTGGTGGCACCTACTGTGGGGTGGTGGTACCTACTGTGGGGTGGTGGTACCTACTGTGGGGTGGTGGTACCTACTGTGGGGTGGTGGTATCTACTGTGGGGTGGTGGTACCTACTGTGGGGTGGTGGTACCTACTGTGGGGTGGTGGTACCTACTGTGGGGTGGTGGTACCTACTGTGGGGTGGTGGCACCTACTGTGGGGTGGTGGCACCTACTGTGGGGTGGTGGTACCTACTGTGGGGTGGTGGTGCACCTACTGTGGGGTGGTGGTACCTACTGTGGGGTGGTGGTACCTACTGTGGGGTGGTGGAACCTACTGTGGGGTGGTATAACCTACTGTGGGGTGGTGGTACCTACTGTGGGGTGGTATAACCTACTGTGGGGTGGTATAACCTACTGTGGGGTGGTATAACCTACTGTGGGGTGGTATAACCTACTGTGGGGTGGTGGTACCTACTGTGGGGTGGTGGAACCTACTGTGGGGTGGTGGTACCTACTGTGGGGTGGTGGTACCTACTGTGGGGTACCACCCTGTGGGGTGGTGGAACCTACTGTGGGGTACCACCCTGTGGGGTGGTGGAACCTGCTGTGGGGTGGTGGAACCTACTGTGGGGTGGTGGAACCTACTGTGGGGTGGTGGAACCTACTGTGGGGTGGTGGAACCTACTGTGGGGTGGTGGAACCTACTGTGGGGTGGTGGAACCTACTGTGGGGTACCACCCTGTGGGGTGGTGGTACCTACTGTGGGGTGGTGGTACCTACTGTGGGGTGGTGGAACCTACTGTGGGGTGGTGGAACCTACTGTGGGGTGGTGGAACCTACTGTGGGGTGGTGGAACCTACTGTGGGGTGGTGGAACCTACTGTGGGGTGGTGGAACCTACTGTGGGGTGGTGGAACCTACTGTGGGGTACCACCCTGTGGGGTGGTGGTACCTACTGTGGGGTGGTGGTACCTACTGTGGGGTGGTGGAACCTACTGTGGGGTGGTGGAACCTACTGTGGGGTGGTGGAACCTACTGTGGGGTGGTGGAACCTACTGTGGGGTGGTGGAACCTACTTGCACTGTGTAGTGGGGTGATGGAAGACACAGTTGTCTCCACTCTTACAGACAGGCCAGAACTTGCACCGCTCCAGAACCTTCTGTCTCTTCACAGGACCCGCCTCCTCCATCCCTTCTTCTGAAACAGAGGGATGACATGATAGGATGAGATACATTACCTGACCAAAAGTATGTGGACACCTGCTCGTCCAACATCTCATTTGAAAATCATGGGACATTAATATGGAGTTGGTCCCCCCTTTGCTGCTATAACTGCCTCCACTCTTCTGGGAAGGCTTTCCCCTAGATGTTGGTTCTTCCACACCGATCTCGACAAACCATTTCTGTATGGACGTCGCTTTGAGCACAGGGGCATTGTCATGCTGAAACAGGAAAGGGCCTTCCCCAAACTGTTGCCACAAAGTTGTAAGCACAGAATCGTCTAGAATGTCATTGTTTGTGTCAAATCTGTCTAACAACATCCTCCCTCCCTGATCGCGACTTCACTGATGATTTCCATGAAGGTCAACCTTGCTCAACTCAGGTTGCTTTACTACTGCAAAATGCCCAAAAGCCTCCTCACCTTAACAGAACCGCTTTCCATCGGAAAATAGTGATTTCCGGTAGTTTGGTCGCTGACACTGACAGTGGTGGCTGGTGAACATCTCCAGTCAGGGAGAAAACAGACTAGAAACACTGGGCACGAAGCAGTGGAAACCAACCCTAAGGGAGCTCTGGTGTAACTGACAGCCTATCTCAGTTACAAAAGGTTGTTCAATGTCTAAATGTATGTATTTTTAAAACTGTAGTGCTGTGTATTTGATGTTGTAAATGTGTCTTTGCTGCAATTTTGGCCAGGTCTCTCGTAAAAAAAGAGATAGTTCATCTCAAATGAGGCTAACCTGGTAAAATAATAAATATTACCGTCTGAGTATTGTGGCTCCCCCTGCAGTCTGTGGTAGATGCTGAGTTTGGGTTTTGTTCTGAGGTGGATGGAGGGGTCAGGCATGGGGGTCTTGGCTGGTTTAGGACAACTGTCATCTGCCTCCATGTCGCAGTCTCCTAGGTTACCCAGGGGGCTAGGAACCCCATCCAGGGTCACAATGAACTTAGGACTGGCTGACCCCACGGCTTCAGACTTCTCACAGCTAGGGAGGAGGAAGAGGGGAGAGGGGGGAGGAAAGGAGGGGAGAGGGAGGGAGAGAGGGGAGAGGGAGGGAGAGGGGAGAAGGTAGGGAGAGAGGGAGAGGGGGGAGGGGGAGGGGGAGAGGGAGAGGGGAGAGGGAGGGAGAGAGGGAGAGGGGGAGGGGGAGAGGGAGAGGGAGAGGGGAGAGTAAAGGAGAGGGGGGAGGAAAAGAGGGGAGAGGGAGGGAGAGGGGAGAGGGAGGGAGAGGGGAGAAGGTAGGGAGAGAGGGAGAGGGAGAGGGGGAGGGGGAGGGGGAGGGAGAGAGGGGAGAGGGAGGGAGAGAGGGGAGAGGGAGGGAGAGGGGAGAAGGTAGGGAGAGAGGGAGAGGGAGAGGGGGAGGGGGAGAGGGGAGAGGAAAGGAGAGGGGGGAGGAAAAGAGGGGAGAGGGAGGGAGAGAGGGGAGAGGGAGGGAGAGGGGAGAAGGTAGGGGGAGGAAAGGGAGGGGGAGGAAAGGGAGGGGGAGGGAGGGAGAGGGGAGAGGGGAGAGGGGAGAGGGGAGAGGGAGGGGGAGAGAGGGAGGGAGAGGGGAGAGGGGGAAGGGGGAAGGGAGAGGGGGGAAGGGAGGGAGAGGGAGATGGAGGGAGAGGGGAGAGGGAGGGAGAGGGGAGAAGGTAGGGAGAGAGGGAGAGGGAGAGGGGGAGGGGGAGAGGGAGGGAGAGGGAGAGGGGAGAGGGGAGAGGGAGAGGGAGAGGGAGAGGGAGAGGAGAGGGAGAGAGGGAGAGGGAGAGAGGGAGAGGGAGAGAGGGAGAGGGGAGAGTAAAGGAGAGGGGGGAGGAAAAGAGGGGAGAGGGAGGGAGAGGGGAGAGGGAGGGAGAGGGGAGAAGGTAGGGAGAGAGGGAGAGGGGGAGGGGGAGGGGGAGAGGGGGAGAGGGAGGGAGAGAGGGGAGAGGGAGGGAGAGGGGAGAAGGTAGGGAGAGAGGGAGAGGGAGAGGGGGAGGGGGAGAGGGGAGAGGAAAGGAGAGGGGGGAGGAAAAGAGGGGAGAGGGAGGGAGAGAGGGGAGAGGGAGGGAGAGGGGAGAAGGTAGGGGGAGGAAAGGGAGGGGGAGGAAAGGGAGGGGGAGGAAAGGGAGGGGGAGGAAAGGGAGGGGGAGGGAGGGAGAGGGGAGAGGGGGAGGGAGAGGGGAGAGAGGGAGGGGGAGAGAGGGAGGGAGGGGGAGAGAGGGAGGGAGAGGGGAGAGGGGGAAGGGAGAGGGGAGAGGGGGGAAGGGAGGGAGAGGGGGAGGGGAGAGGGAGGGGGAGAGAGGGAGGGAGAGGGGAGAGGGGGGAAGGGAGGGAGAGGGAGATGGAGGGAGAGGGGGGAAGGGAGAGAGGGAGAGGGGGAGAGGGGGAGAGGGGGAGAGGGAGAGGGAGAGGGGGGAAGGGAGGGAGAGGGAGAGGGGGAGAGGGAGAGGGGGGAAGGGAGGGAGAGGGGGGAAGGGAGGGAGAGGGGGGAAGGGAGGGAGAGGGGGGAAGGGAGGGAGAGAGGGAGAGGGGGGAAGGGAGGGAGAGGGGGGAAGGGAGGGAGAGAGGGAGAGGGGGGAAGGGAGGGAGAGAGGGAGAGAGGGAGAGAGGGAGAGAGGGAGAGAGGGAGAGAGGGAGAGAGGGAGAGAGGGAGAGGGGGGAAGGGAGAGAGGGAGAGGGAGAGGGAGAGGGAGAGGGAGAGGGAGAGGGAGAGGGAGAGAGAGAGGGAGAGAGGGAGAGGGAGAGGGGGGAAGGGAGGGAGAGGGAGAGAGGGAGAGGGGGGAAGGGAGGGAGAGGGGGAAGGGAGGGAGAGGGGGAAGGGAGGGAGAGGGGGGAAGGGAGGGAGAGGGGGAGGTAGGGAGAGGGAGAGGGAGAGGGGGAGAGAGGGAGAGGGGGGAAGGGAGGGAGAGGGGGAGGTAGGGAGAGGGGGAGGTAGGGAGAGGGGGAGGTAGGGAGAGGGGGAGGTAGGGAGAGGGGAAGGGAAGGGAGAGGGGAAGGGAAGGGAGAGATGGGAAGGGAAGGGAGAGATGGGAAGGGAGGGAGAGATGGGAAGGGAGGGAGAGATGCACACAAAAGCATTATGACGGTTTTGTTTATTTCCAGCCTAGTTTAGGTGCATGGTTAGATAACTAGCAATACCCCTCGGCCCTCTTAAATCAGACTGCCATCAGATATATTATGGGGCCATCAGATATATTATGGGGCCATCAGATATATTATGGGGCCATCAGATATATTATGGGGCCATCAGATATATTATGGGGCCAGCAGATATATTATGGGGCCAGCTTGTTTTTAGTCAGCCATGCTGGAACCCAGCTGCTGCAACAACGTGTCACGGAAATATCTAAGCCAGCCGTCTGAGTCATGAAGAGGGTAGTCGGTGAGAGGGTAGTCAGTAAGAGTCATGAAGAGGGTAGTCGGTGAGAGTCATGAAGAGGGTAGTCAGTGAGAGGGTAGTCGGTGAGAGTCATGAAGAGGGTAGTCGGTGAGAGTCATGAAGAGGGTAGTCGGTGAGAGTCATGAAGAGGGTAGTCGATGAGTCATGAAGAGGGTAGTCGGTGAGAGTCATGAAGAGGGTAGTCGGTGAGAGTCATGAAGAGGGTAGTCGGTGAGAGTCATGAAGAAGGTAGTCGGTGAGAGTCATGAAGAGGGTAGTCGGTGAGAGTCATGAAGAGGGTAGTCGATGAGAGTCATGAAGAGGGTAGTCGGTGAGAGTCATGAAGAGGGTAGTCAGTGAGAGTCATGAAGAGGGTAGTCGGTGAGAGTCATGAAGAAGGTAGTCGGTGAGAGTCATGAAGAGGGTAGTCGGTGAGAGTCATGAAGAAGGTAGTCGGTGAGAGTCATGAAGAGGGTAGTCGGTGAGAGTCATGAAGAAGGTAGTCGGTGAGAGTCATGAAGAGGGTAGTCGGTGAGAGTCATGAAGAAGGTAGTCAGTATGATATACCTGGCCTGCTGCACCATGCGTGGAGTAGCTGGTAGGATCTCCTCCTTGACCATGGCTCCCAGCCTGCTCCTCATAGGCACTATAGTCTCCTCCCGTCTACTCCTCATAGGAGATGCCACCTCCTCCAGTCCACCCCTCATAGGAGGTGCCACCTCCTCTAACCCCAGCCTAGTCCTCATAGGTACCTAACAGGACCACATTGGAAACACGTTGGTAAACTTCAGCGTCGTCCTTGATGACTTTAAATGCAGTTGTATGAGCTTATAATGTAAACAAAAGTTCTAGTTGGTTGTGTTAAAAAAAACAAAAAAACATGCTGTAAACTGATGTTACCTTAAAAGGCAAGTAACATTAAGAACATTGTGTGTTTGAGTTTACAATAGTGGGTAACAGTGCATCTTCATGAGTGGTTGAATTGTTTTTAACTTTAATCATATCTGTCTACATGTATTTTTATGCTGACACGCTGTAAAATGACAAAATAATAATCATCATAATAATCTTCCTCCTCCTCCTCACCTCCTGCTCCAGTTGTCCCAGTCTGCTCCTGACAGGAACCACCTCCTCCCCCAGCTCAGACCTCCTCACGATGAAGGAGCGGGTGTCAAAAGGCTTCAGACCGCTCCCCTCTGCCACCTCCGGCACTGGTGGGAGGAAAGACAGAGTTAGTCATGTTGTCAGTTACAGTTAGCTACACACGTTCCACCTGATGCTATAAGCTGCATTGCGTACTATATAGGAGTCAGTCTAAAGGAGCGGGTGTCAAAGGGGGTGTCCTGAGTTAAGAGTTAAACAAAGCAGTCCTACTCCCCGGTGTGTTAGACAAATAGTTCTGTCCTTGAGCTGTTCTTGTCTATTCACAATGAATACGATTACATGGACCTGATCCTAGATCATTTACATTTTAGTCATTTTAGCAGACGCTCTTATCCAGAGCGACTTACAGGAGCAATTAGGGTTAAGTGCCTTGCTCAAGGGCACAGACTGATTTTTCACCTAGTCGGCTCAGGGATTAGAACCAGCGACCTTTCGGTTACCGGAACAACGCTCTTAACCACTAAGCTACCTGCCACCCCAGTCCTACTCTTAATATGGACCCTGATGTTTAACTTACAATCCCAAGGTAAGGTTAGGATATTGTGGTCAAAACCAGGGATTGGAACCGGTTCAGGGAACAGAACAGAAAACAAAACATTTTTCAAGGAACAGAAACCAGAACCGAAAACTAAAAGTGATCTATACTGTTCCGGAACAGAACTGTTATTTAAAAAAAGCATGGGAACCGGTTAATAACGTTCCCGGGGCATTTCTTTTCAGTCCCACAAAAAGCGCCTATGCAAAGAAACGTATTCCAGTGTCTGCATGCCATCTGAAAATCTTTGCCAGTGTCTGTGTACGCATGTGTAGGCTACCTGCCCACAGGCTACTGTACTACCGACGTTACAAGAGTGATTCAGACATTTATATTAGAGAAGAATGGATTAACTTTTTCAATGCTAGTTGAGGAAACTACAGTTATCACGTTTCACATTGGATTTATTAACTACAAAAAAGGTAAGACGTGTTTTTAATTCTGGTGCCGCTCTGCTCACAGAAGCTTGCTAGCTAGCTAACGTTTGCTCTGATCCAACGTTAAGGCAACTCTCTGCAGTTCAAAGACATTCAAAGGTCCTCCATAGAAGCCGTTCCTCCGTAGGTATAATTCTGTGGGCCTAATTCAGATAATGCATGTCATCACAAGATGCCCAGCGCTTCAAGGCAAGCCTCCTCCACCCTCTCTCACGCTCTCTGCATCTGGCTCCCTACACTTGTCCTCCATCACGCATGTAAACAACTCACTGAGCTATAGCTGACCCGCTCCACAGCAAGCATCTCTGATTGGTGAAGTCATTTAATGTCGAGATAAATGTAGAAAAAAAAAAAAATCAATTTCAAAAAGGTTTAAAACGGAACAGAAAGGAATTATATAAATAGTTACTTTTCTGGGGTTTTCGAACCGGTTCAGAACTTTATTTCGCCGGTCGGAACAGTGGAACGGAATGAAAAAAAAATGATGGTTGGAAAATAAATTTGGGTTAAAATAGGACACTCACATAAATAGCCACTGTGTTGTGCTCTCATGTCCTCTGGCACGTCTAACTGCAGCCGTGAGGCCAGGGACTGGACTAGAGGACGACACCAGACAGTACAGTTAGTCAGGACAAACAACTGGAAGGAGACCAGACAGTACAGTTACATCAGGACAAACACCAACTATCAGGCTCCGCTAATGAGATGGTAAGTCATGGGCCCAATCCCAAATCGACCCCTATGCCTGATGGAGATCTGAGTGGATTGTATATGTATGAATATGGATAATAATAATAATAATAATAGTAGTGCTAGGTGGAGGTTTCCCCAGATTGCCTATACTAATAAAAGCCTCCCAGATCTCCACAAGTGCATAGGGCGGAGGGATTAGGGGTTGGGTTTGGGATTGGGCCTTGATATACAGTGCATTCGTTAAGTATTCAGACCCCTTCCCGATTTCCATATTTTGTTACATTACAGCCTTATTCTAAAATGGTTTTTAAAAATGCTAATCTACACACAATACCCCATAATAACAAAGCAAAAACAGGTTTTTATTATGTATTTAAAATATAAACAGAAATACCTTATTTACATAGGTATTCTGACCCTTTACTATGAGACTCAAAATCCTAGAGCTGACCGCCCAGCCAAACTGAGCAATCGGGGGAGAAGGGCCTTGGTCAGGGAGGTGACCAAGAACCCGATGGTCACTCTGACAGAGCTCCAGAGTTCCTCTGTGGGGATGGGAGAACCTTCCAGAAGTACAACCATCTCTGCAGCACTCCACCAATCAGGCCTTTATGGTAGAGTGGCCAGACGGAAGCCACTCCTCAATAAACGGCACATGACAGCCCGCTTGGAGTTTGCCAAAAGGCACCGAAAGGACTCTCAGACCATGAAACCAAGATTGAACTCTTTGGCCGGAATGCGAAGCGTCACGTCTGGATGAAACCTGGCACCATCCCTACGGTGAAGCATGATGGTGGCAGCATCATGCTGTGGGGATGTTTTTTAGTGGCAGGGACTGGGAGACTAGTCAGGATCGAGGGAAAGATGAACGGAGCAAAGTACAGAGAGATCCTTGATGAAAACCTTCTCCAGAGCGCTCAGGACCTCAGACTGGGTGACGGTTCACCTTCCAACAGGACAACGACCCTAAGCACACAGCCAAGACAACGCAGGAGTGGCTTGGGGACAAGTCTCTGAATGTCCTTGAGTGGCCCAGTCAGAGCCCAGAGTGGAACCCGATCTAACATCTCTGGAGAGACCTGCAAACAGCTGTGCAGCAACGCCCCCCATCCAACCTGACAGAGCTTGAGAGGATCTGCAGAGAAGAATGGGAGAAACTCCCCAAATACAGGTGTGCCAAGCTTGTAGCGTCATACCCAAGAAGACTCGAGGCTGTTATCGCTGCCAAAGGTGCTTCAACAAAGTACTGAGTAAAGGGTCTGAATACTTATGTAAATGTAATATTTCTGTTTTGTATTTTTAATACATCTGCAAAATAAACATTATAAAAACATCTGAAAACCAGTTTTTGCTTTGTCATTATGGGGTATTGTGTGTAGATTGATGAGGGAAAAAAACAATTTAATCATTTTTTTTGAATAAAGCTGTAACGTAACAAAATGCGGAAAAAGTCAAGGGGTCTGAAGACTTTCCCAATGCACTGTACCTAGCTGCCTGTGGGGCTGAGACTCTGAGAGGGGGTAAGTCTGCCCCCTGGGGGCCAGGCCGTGGAGGTGCTCCTGAACCAGCTGGATGGCTGCGTTCATCTCATCGCTGGCTGAACGGGTCCTGGGAGCCACGGGAACAGTCTGTCTCTGTGGTACTGGGGGGAAGACATGAAGGCAACAGGGTCGTACTCATTAGTACACAACGTAGTAAAGCATTTCGCAACGAAAAACCAAAACAAGGGTTTCTTATTTAACACGTTCGGGTAGTGGTTAGTCCCTCAACATTTCAGACGGTTTTATCCATTTGGTGCCTAGTGAATACGACCCAGGTGTCAGGATAATAAACAGGGCAATGCATTATGGGTAGGCTTCGTGTCTAATAGTTAGATGTATTCTTCATTCAGGCAGATTGACAGTGAGACAGCGAAGGCATCATTGCAACAGGAAGGGGCAAAGGAACCATATTTTCTGAACCTTTAGGTATGACTATAATAAGGTAATCATTTTCACTCAGACAGACAGTGAAGACAGAGTGAGACATACCAGCTGGGTAGGCTGTAGTCTTGTTGATGGAGATCTGGGCCTCAGCAATAGCCCTCATCAGCAGGTTCTTGTTGGCCTGTTTGGCCGGGGGAAGGGAGGGTCTAGAAACCCACAGAGACATGGGTCAACACACAGACAACACACTGGGGACACCAACAATGAAGTGTACAATTTATGTGTAAGACAAGAGAGGGATGTTTAAAACCGGATACAGACAGTTTAGGACGGACAGTTAACTAACTAACGGTTCCCACGCTAAATACCTGTCCTTCCTAAGGTTTTCACGCTAACTAACTGTCCTAAGGTTTTCACGCTAACTAACTGTCCTAAGGTTTTCACGCTAACTAGGACTAAGAGCTGCTACTTAGCAAAACAAGAAGCAAAAGAAACACAGACCAGATGAACCTTAATGAACAGGAGAGCGTAAAAGAGAGACAGTGATGGTGTGTGTGTGAGTTCTCTTACTTGCGTTCTGGTTTGGAAGGCAGGGACACTCTACTGGACATGCTCTTGACTCCGTATCCTTCATCCTCCTCGTCATCCTCCTCCTCCTCCTCCTCCAGCTCATCACTGTCTGGACCCTCGTCAGCCGTCTGGTTCACCCGCACCACGGAGCTCACCACTGGGGCCCTACGCTTCCTCGATACCCCCTCATGTTGCTGGAGACAACAGCACCAGACAAGACAGTTAGTGACAAAAGGGAAACCCAATACTGACATGGAGGTGTAAGAGCATTTTCTGTCCTCCGGTTATTCACCATACTAACTAACATGGGCCACATCCACACACAGTGTGTTGAAGGTTACCTGTACCCTGCTGTCTCTGCTGCTCCTACTGTCCAGGTATTGGCTGCCGTGCTGCTGCCTGCTGTGAGACTCCGAGGACCCCTCTGAGGACCTGTAGGCGTCTGCCGACCTGCCTGTCCCGGAGGAGAGCCTGCCCTGGGGCGGCCGGTAGATCTGGGCCGACGCCCGCCCCCCTCCTCCTCCGGAGGTAGATCCACGCAGGCGACCAGGCAGGACGCCCATGTCCACGGGGTCCTCGCCGATGAGGTCATCGTCCAGCTCAGGCTTGATGTCGATGACGGCCTCGGAGGAGTCCACCAGGGGCTTGACCGTGGAGGTGAGGCGGGACGAGGAGGTCTTGTCTGAGGAGACCCTTCTGGACAGATTGACAGTACTGTCAGTGTGTGAGTCAAAGCTGGGCTGTTTCACCCTATTTGTTTCTGATAAAATGCTGAAGCTCCATATAATTGAACAACATGCATGTCTTCAGAGGTGTTATGAGTTAGTGTTAAGGATCTTCCACATTATCGAAGCCAACTAGAACAGTGCTCTTTTCAACATTTAATCACGTTTCAAAATCAACACAACAGCAACACTTACCTGTGCTCATGGGCGGAGCTGGACACGCGGGCCTCCGTCCTGTCAGAGAGCAAACTGGACACCGCAAGCCCCTGTGAGCCCCCGCCCTTCCTCTCGCTCTTCCCTGCTGAGGTGTCCGAGTACAGCGGAGTCCTCAGGGACGCTGGTTCTAGATATACACAGAGAGAGATTGTCAATTTAGTCACACAAGGACAGATAAAACATTTCAACAGATACAATGCATTTTAAAACAAGTGCTCTCTCTATTCAAGAACAGAAGAGAGTAGACACTCAACACACACACAAAAAAATATGACATAATATTATAGTATTGTAACGACCCTGGCCTTGAAGTCTGTTACAAACCCAACTCGGGTTCTTCTAATCTCTGAAAGGACGATACCCTCTCCCCACCATTCGCTACAGTATTACTTTCAGTGAAAGCACAGACTCCTTTGGTGTTACCGGAATTTACCTACTGCCACAGACCTCAGTTTCTCCAGGCCTCCATGTAACCTGTGAACTTACCTACTGCCACAGACCTCAGTTTCTCCAGGACTCCATGTAACCTGTTAATGACAACACGCCAGGTTTAGGAGAAGTGTTTCCACCCATGGAAATAGATCATACAAAGTTACCCCTCTGAACTCAAGACACAGAACTAGCTGTAACCCGGACCCAGATCTGTTCGTGCCGTCTTGCCAAACAGCGATTCAGTTACCTTAGAATTTGGCAAGGTAGTACAACCAGATCTGGGTCCGGGCCTAGCTACATACCAGAAAGTAAACTTGATGGTGTTGTTTCCAAGGAAGAGGGCCAGGTCGTCAGACATCTGCTGTGAAGTCTTCTTGTTGGCCACCATTACCATGATATAGTCTGGTAGTTCTTCATCTGGAGAGAGACAGTGATAATAGTAAAACAAATCACATCTGAAGCAAGGGATTCTTCAACTCATTTTAGAAGGTAAACAGTCAGATTGCAGCAGATGCACATGAGATCAAAAGCAGATGATATTCATACTTACCGACATAGGCACCGAGTTCTTGAAGTTTCCCCTTGATAGCAGCCTTAAAAAAAAAGTATATATATACACTGAATTGCCAGCCTTGGTCAAATAGACAACCAAGCTACTGTAACGTTCCATGTACCCGTTTGCAATGGCTCTCTCGTATTCCCTTGCCTGGCTAGCCAACGAAGATATATTTATCTGGATAACGTTCAGCGCAATTATTATCAAGACAAAATGCAAGCATAAAGTAATTTGATGTCATTGTATTTTCGACATTTACACAAATTGTCTCATGGGTTATCTAGCTAGCGTTACTTATGGTGTATTCATTCTGCCGATTCTGTTGCAAAACGTTTCTTAAACGGAAGCAAACTGGGATGGACCTACCTGAAATTGTCCAATATAAACTCTCGTTTTAGTTGCGTTTTGCAACTTTTTGGACTACTGATTACACCCCGTTACTCCAAACAGTTGGAAACGTTATGTTTTGCAACGAAAACGAGCGTTTCTATTGGACACCTTGCAGCAAACGGGGCGGTACCTACCTGAATCTGTCAAATAGAAACGCTAGTTTTCGTTGCAAAGTGACGTGGACACACTTTTCACGCGACTTCGATGGTTGGAGAGCATTTTCGCTAACCCTAACTCCTTTCCCAACCTTAATCTCAGTCTCCTAACATGCTACGAAAAAGTCACTTCCGTATCGAAGTGGGGTGAAAATAGTGTTTCTCAGGTGATGGTACCGGTAGCTAGCTAACTACGTTGCCAAGACAAATAGTATCGACATGACCTCACCCGTATTTTCTTGCTTATTTCTGTGCCAATCTCCATGTTTGCGTGTGATGTACTTAAAACCACGAATCGTTATTAATAAAAAGCAGGTTATTCACTAAAAGAAAATGCCCTGCCTACAAAAACACTAGCGCCCCTGAATGTAAAATGCTAATGCTCGCAAACACAGACGCAATGCAGTATGGGATAGTGGAGACTCGGGTTGCCAGGGTTCTGACTTAATATGTGCTATTCTGGGATCCTTGGGACGTCCCTACCGGAAGTGACATGTTTCGTAGCGCGTTAGGATAATTCACGCGGCAGGTCAGGAGACTTAGGCTAAGGTTAGTAAACTGGTTAGGGTTAGCTAAAATGTTCTCCTAGCATGCTACGAAGAAAATCACTTCCGGTCGTAGCTGTACTCCTTCTAGTCACAACCGGCTGCAAAGGGCGGGGCACAGTTCTTCTTCTGCTTCTTTTGCTTCTTCTATGGTATTATGGCGGTCCGAAAACAAATATTAGAGGTGCATGCCGCCACCTACTGTCCTGGAGTGTATAGTCAATGGACCAAATCAGAATGTTTGTAATCAAAGCCACAGACGAAAGGGGTTAGTTATAAATATCTTCGTCAAAGCCGTTCTGGTGGTTCTGGGTTGCGAGCTTCAGAAAGCTGTGCAGACCACCATCGGACTAGCTAGATTATCTAAGGAATAATTAATATCATCCGTTGTTATCAAGCCACCATTTTCTAGGTTGTCAGCCAGATAGCTAGTTTGCTTCGTTCATGGAGGAAATGCTAGCTAGCTACAAAGCTGTTGGTTGCAGCTGACCTATATGCTAGAGAGCTCCTGTACATTTTGTAAATATTTGTAATAATTATTTATTTTAAAAGTATTTTTCCACACAAACTTTTAGTTTTATGAATTAACTATTGATTTAGCTTATTATCATAGTCTAAATAGTTTGAATCCAGCACGTTTTCAAGTGAAGTTGGCCTGTAGTTTTTTTCGCTAGCTAGCTAACGTTAGCTGGGTAGCATGCAATTTGGATTAGATTATGTCCAGAGGTTGAGGATGGAGAGAAGCCCGAATACAGAGATGTACAGCGATGACCAAGTTATAAGGCTACTGGTGCTGAGGAGTATTTTTTTCTCAGCTCATACATGAGTAATAAAAGGCCTAGTTAACACATTTTGTAGAATTTGTTTGTATTATAATTTGGATTTATCAGGGGGCGCTGCTGCACCCTCAGCACCCCTACCAATGTGCTGCCTGCATACTCGACTCTCCATAATAACACGAAAGCCTCCAATAGTCGGGTCACCCTTATTAGATTGGCCAGATGATAAACCCTTCAATACAGACAGGGAATCTGAGAATACTACAATTCTGACAGGTTGAGCGTGTCGTATATGATGAATGGTGGTCATTATTGCTGTCCACAAAGAGTCCGTTTTATGCTGCATCGTGTTAGAGGCTTTTATTAAAATCACGAGGTTACAGCATAAATGACAGGTGACATGACACCCGGAGAACGGCTCCCCGATTGCCATGGCCGTTCTGACGTCTTCTTCGTTTAACCCCCCTATTTATAAACAACGAAGCTGACCTCTTCTGGCCAATCCCCAGTCTCCAAGACACTTCCGGTCTGCTGGATGTGGCGTTACACCTAAAACATTCCCTCTGGATACTAACATAAACACATTCCATTTCTTCATGAAAAACATTTAACAAAGGCATAATCTTCAGATACTATATTCCCCCCTTCGAGACGAACTAAACGTCTCGAAAACAACCAGAATAGGATTATGACTAGTAACCATTTATCTTATTGAGTATCTTTAACATTAAACTAAAAAACATTCTCCTCTAGAGTGTAAATACCTTTCTATGAAATATGAATAACTGTTTATGAAGTGGGAATACATTACTATGACATATGAAGAAATCTCTATGGAGTGTAAGAGCGAAAAACTGTCCGGCAGCCATCTTTTCAGATATCCATCCATCAATCAAGACAGTAAAATTCTCTCACGGTCCCTCTGCCCCAGGCAACCACCTCGGTACTCCAGATAACCTCATAAACCATGTAAATGCGAAACTATGATGCAATTAAATACACATGTAAGCCCCTGCAAACAAAATCCTATCCAATAAACATCCACTCTAAAGGCTGGTCAACCCATTGGACCCAAAAGTGGAACTCTCCCTGCCTAGCCTCTCTGTCCCTAAACCTTCACGAAATAAACAAAAACATCTAAGATCCTCACATGTATTCAATAACATCAAACATCATTCTACAAAAATTAATACCTGAGACTATTACACAATTATGTATTACACATGTCTATATTTCATTGCAGACACTGGAATGTAGTCCCCTACACTTCATCTCCCTGTAGTCTTGACTTGGATGAATGGATTGTTGATGATGAAATCAGCCACACCCTCCTTGTTTCATCTCCTCCAGTCATATTGTCCCTTCATATTGTCTTTGTTTGAGTATTTCAATCTCCACATGTTCTCCCAAATGCTTCTGGAAAGAAAAGAAAAGAAACGACCAAACAGTATCTTTTGCAAAACAACCCTTTCAAATTAAACATCAATATCCACTAAGAATATAAACTGATATATAAATGATGCATGAATCACATAAACCTATTCCCCCCTTTGATTCATAAATCATACCAACATCACCCCAATATTGAATTTTTTTTTGGAAAAATAATCAACTCATAAAAAAATGATATTTATCCATCAGTAGTCCATCCATCTTCCTCCAGATCAGGAACAGTCAACACCGACATCTGAGTGTTGTCTCCAGGAATCACTCTCCAACCTATCTCAATATCATAGCTTTCTCAAAGGTCAGTAACAAATTACAAACATCACACAGTGTTATCAAAGCTGAAACTAAAATCTGACCCATCACTGCCCCTACTGGCCTAATTGATCTTGCAACCAAATCCTTTCAGATCTCCCAAACACATCCCTTATAATGCATCTATAACCCCAGTGATATTATCTGAACTATCTGGACTCAAAGTATAACTAATATTTATCAATATTATCTTCCCAAATGTTACACCATACCATGAATAAAGTCCCCCCTTCTCCCTTAGACTTATCTTTCAATGATAGGCTTGAAGCCTATGACATGTCGCTTTTCATCCTATTTTGAACTCTAGTTTCAAATTGATCTGTGTTCGGTGCTACTCCTCTTTTAATAATAAAAGCCTCATATGGAAGCTTCAACGTTGACATGTAACCAAATCCTGTCCATTCATAATGTAAGAATATATATTTTATCATCCCAAACCCACCAAATATCTCTAAAATTCTCCATAGTCACATTGTCAGTCAAAAGCTAATCGTTTAACCATCAAAGTCCTGCTCTTCTTACTACCTGGTACCTAAAAAGTAACATATTTCTCATTACTACCCTTAAGGTCATGCTTATCCAAAGTTATCATATAACATCCCAATCTGATCTTCCCATAAACACACCCTTTACCTCATATGTTTTATTAGAACAAAAACAACTTTTAGCCCTCAATGTTTCACCTGAATACTTCAGGTTTCCGTTGTTACCTGATTTTCCTTTCCCATTTAACAATTCCCATAGGGTAATTCATTTAACCAAGAATACTTAAACCTAGGCTTAAACCACTGTTCTGACAACGACATTATTTTATCTGTCAATGACTGTTGCTAATACCACAGTCATGACAAAGCATAAGACTGACCCATACCTGATAGAGGCCGCGCGACCGTCTAACATGCTTGGTGCTGGAATTCTCAACAGACATGGACCCTCAAGATTCCTCACTGATCTTACAGAATGAGTTAATATATCTCTAATTTCCACAACAGAAGAACGAGCGGTACTGATCAGATACCTCTCCTTGTCTGTCATCAAAATCAAAGATCTCATCCTGTCCTCCATGATGAATCTATATTCTCTCTACTACTATCTGTTCTCCTATTTTAACCCCATTCGTACTATCATTGACAGCACTCTCCATCCGTAACATAACCCATGAGTCTAAAATTCCCCATTTAATTTCAGAAAAGTTGTTGTCGATGTCATACTCCCTCTTTTGCTATTGCCATCGTATCACTAATCCCTTCCAAAGTTACCATTAAAGTAGTTGACTTAATTGCTGTATCAACCCTAATTACTTCTAGTGCAAAAGTTCCCATTATCCTCTGTGTATTATCTACTGTTGGAGTGACTACTGTAATCTACTCCTCCTGAACTCCTTCGGTGACTGCGGAAGCTTCAACAGATTACAAATCTTCCATTATAGGCATCACTTTACGAATTACATAGCCCTTTACCCATAATTCTTAACCGGAACAACTTCTAATGCTTGCCCTAAATAAGCATACATATATTCTCCCTGACCTTTCTCTGTAACATTACGCAACATAAGTGAACAGTCACTCCTAACCCTCTTCCAAACTATACCTCCTTTGACTAGGTGAAACAGCTTCTACTCCTGGTCCTGATAACAATACTTATTCTCCATAATTATCTCTCCATATGGGAGAAACGTCCCCATCCTAAACCCTAATAAGTATTTTTCCCTAAAATTGGTGCTGTATTGGTTCCCTTATAATCAAATGCGATATATTTATGGCTTTAATACCTATCAATGTTGAAAGAGTTAAATTGCTTCTCCCTGTTGTTATAATAGACTGAAGTGTTAATGTCCTTATTGTTGTTACTTCTAATTTCCCCAGTTTTCCCCTAAGACTTTGAACTCTTTACTTGTACTTCCCTCTATCACCACTAGTGTCACTTTTTCCCCAAATCTCAGTCCTTTCTCTAAATCCCTGACTTTCAAACTTTTGATTACACAAAATACACCTATAATTACCTTGATCTTCCTGCTGGGAACTGTAACTATAGATACTCAATCACCCTCAATCTTCTCTTATCAATGCATCGGCTCCTAACAGATCTAAACTCCTACCATATCTTCCCACTAAACTTCTAAAAATGTCATTCACCACTTCTCTCTCTGTCTTACTACTAACTTTGAAACTTAGCTTACTGTCTCAGAGTTCCTTCAACCCTAATCTACTCCTAACTTATTTTAATCTAATCTTTTCTCTCATAACATTTACAACTTTTCCCCCTGATTTTCACACAATCCCTTACCACCAAATGTTTAGAATATGTGATTGGGAAAGTTCCCCACCTGCTTCTGACTCATTACACACAGACTTGGCAAAACTACTAAACACCTTTTAGCCTAGCCTGAAATCCCTTAGTGTAAGAATGTAACCCAGAATAATAGTCACCCCCTTTTAACTTTATTTTCCCAGACAGATTGTCTAATAGACAGTCGTCTAGTGTACATTTTATTGTACAATTCAATTTAAACAATGCATCTCTTCCCAACACTGCAATAACAGTTTCTTCTAATATTAGTATGTCTATTTTGATTTCTCTTTGATTTTTATAGCAGAGCTCCATTGATTCCCTAACTTCAATTGTTAGCTATTTTCTCTTCTTCTCTAATCGATTCCCTCAGCAATGCACCCCCCTTCCGGATCTTCTAGACACTAACAGGTGATCTTCACTTGCTACTTCATCTTCCTCTGTTGTTTTCTCCCGACTCATTTTCATCACAGGTAAAGTACCAATCTGTCCACAATTATAACAGTCTTCTGAAAGTTGCTGAAAGTGTAGCTGAAATCTTCCTCCTTTTTCTTCTTTGTTCTTCTCCAATTCTTGGGATCCTCTCAGCAGTTTCTCCTCTTCTGTATCTTCAACTGTGTTACTTCTAAACTATTTGCTTTATCCAGGCATGATAAGCATCGGTCTATATCTCCTATTTCTTCTAGTCATTGTAGGATAAAATCCTCTCGAACATAAAGCACCTTTAATCTCCAAATCTTCATCACTTTCTTCATCAGAACTCGAATCTCTTGTCTCCTTCTTCGCTCAACTTTCATCAGAGATCAAATCTCGTGTATCCTTCTTCGTTTCTCTCTTGCCAACTTCCTTCTGATCACAGAGTCATATCCACCCATGCATGACCTCTTCATCATCACTCTCATCTTCATCATCCTCATCTTCTTTAAGTTCACTCTTCTCTTCCATACATCACATTTTCTTTCTTCTGGAGTTCTGGATTCATCTTCATTGTAATTTCTGCTTGTCCTCTATCTATTATTCGTCTTCATCTCTGATGCCATAATCACCCTGCTGGATGATCACTGAAAGCTGAGGATAAACCTCCCTAAGCTGTACTTTTTGCTGAATCCGTATGTGAGAAAGGTGTACTAACATCTGCCATTAGTTTCTCCTAACACATCAACCCTTTTACATTCCTTTATTGTGAACTAGCTTATGTTAGACTGTATAGCCTAAGGCGTCCCCCCTGTAATTATTAATATAACCCTAAACAACTCCAAATAAATCCAAATAAATCAATTAAAAATCATGAATAATTAAAACCAATTTTTATTCCTATATTACCAATTTATCAATTAGTGTTGGCTATCTTACCACAACCCATCAACTGCAAGTAAATGCAAGTTAGTCATCTTCAGACTAAAATACCCATAAACAAAGCCTGTAACCCCTTGCTCTATAACCCATAATTATCATAAATTTACAGAAGAATGTCAGTCTTCGATTCCCAACACATCTGTAATCAAACCCCAGTGATACACAGAGCTTCCAAAATGCAATTTTTAATGAAATAGTATTTGCCAAGCCTATGTAAAATTGTCATAACATCACATATCTTGTTAGGATGATTTTGTGCACTAGCCTGATCTGATCCTCTCGTCTGACTCTGCCTCGTCACACCTTGTCACGTGACGCACGTCAGTCACACGTTAACCCCTCCTCTCTCCTGTCGTATCGTATCGCTCCACTCATATGACAGAAAAAAACAGAGACACAGAATCACATTTTAGTAGTTAATGCCATCACTGAGTATTTCCAACCATTCAATATTCATTCGTTCTACATTATTCACTCTAAGACTAAACTCAGAACTAAATAGATCGCTCAAAAACATTATTTTATTTTAATCCGTTATTTTAATTATTTAATTCAATTTATTATAATCCGCTACCATATATCTAATTTATAAATTCAATAGGTTACAAAACAAGTTTCATCTTTAACCAATCGCAGTTTAAACTAGAATCATCGTGTTAAAATTTCTCCTCTGTCTGTCTATTTTCCCTTGCAGGGTAACGCCAAATGGGACCTATGACCTTAACCCACCATTTTGTTTTGTAGGCTTAGCCCAACCTCATGTTGTAGTTTTTAGCCCCGTAAAATCAACACGTGTCCTAATCTCGTGTCATAAACTCTCCCTTTCTGTAGTGTAGTATCGCAAAATTAAACGCATGCGCACAGCCATTCAAAAATCCCTTTTCACCGTGGAATGAAGATTCTCTACTCTCTCTCCCCAAACAGACAGAATAACACTCCAGCTGTAACTCCCGTTTCCCCCTTATAGTCAAACAACATTTAACAGCGCTCACAAAACATATAACCTGACTTACACACAGAGACAAATTTAAGAGACTTTAATCCATCGCAATGGAATCTCTAAGGATACGTTAGCATGTAGCACACAACCCAATTAGCATTTAGCATTAGCCTCTAGCCACGATGTACCATGTAGCATGAAACACACTCCCATTTAGCCTTGACATTAGCCTTAGCCTCTAGCTAACTGCGGCCTACTACACAATCACACACCCTGCACTGGCCTAATTATTTTGAACCTATTTCTCCTACCGTTTTTGTTGCCGAGAATTAATGACCATTACACCGAGAAATCAGACCTAATCAAACACCCCGTCGGACGAGAGTCAAATCATAATCACAATCAGATAAATTCCACCAACCCGAGTTCTCTTCAAAAACTCACCGAATATACATTCTATCGTACACACGGGTTTGCCAGCCCATTATCTAAAATGGCCCCCTCGGGGTCTTAAAGCGGTCCAGTGCCCTAAAGAATGCGCATATCTGAATTTACCATTGTCACCCGTTACCAATGGACTATAATTTCCAACCATTGTCACCCGTTACCAATGGACTATAACTTTCCAACCATTGTCACCCGTTACCAATGGACTATAATTTCCTAACCATTGTCACCCGTTACCAATGGACTATAATTTCCTAACCATTGTCACCCGTTACCAATGAAATAACATTTTAGCAGACTCCAGTCGACCGCAATAACACCACCGAGGCAAGGTCATATGGAACATCTCTCCAGTGTACACAAGTCACATCCAATCTAACAAACTCCGAAGCGGTAAGAAAACACTCACCATTTTTTTTTTTTTTTTGGCCATGCTTCAGAGCGAGTCAGCCTGGCGATTGACTGAAACAAGGAAGAGACGCAAACCCAGCCCCACGTTGGGCGCCATTATGTCGTATATGATGAATGGTGGTCATTATTGCTGTCCACAAAGAGTCCGTTTTATGCTGCATCGTGTTAGAGGCTTTTATTAAAATCACGAGGTTACAGCATAAATGACAGGTGACATGACACCCGGAGAACGGCTCCCCGATTGCCATGGCCGTTCTGACGTCTTCTTCGTTTAACCCCCCTATTTATAAACAACGAAGCTGACCTCTTCTGGCCAATCCCCAGTCTCCAAGACACTTCCGGTCTGCTGGATGTGGCGTTACACCTAAAACATTCCCTCTGGATACTAACATAAACACATTCCATTTCTTCATGAAAAACATTTAACAAAGGCATAATCTTCAGATACTATAAGCGTCCTCCACCCACTGGAGGGCAGCTACCTTCACCCAACAGTTCAACAGAGTATACTGACAGTTCATCTGTTCGCCTTCAACATATCTCCACATCAAATTCAGGCATTTAAACTCCTGCATTACCATGGTGGGAAATTAACACCAGTCAAATGCTGGTAGATTTTGGCATTGGCTGGTAGAATGTCTATTCTTACCAGCCACAGTTTAGTCATTTTAGCAGACGCTCTTATCCAGAGCGACTTACAGTTAGTGAGTGCATACGTATTTTTTTAATACTGGCCCCCCCCCCTCGTGGGAATCGAACCCACAACCCTGGCGTTGCAAGCACCATGCTCTACCAACTGAGCTACACAGGGCTGGCAGGTGGTCACACAGAGTATTTGGGAGCAGTTTTCTTTCTTCAATCCAAAGCCCACCAAAAAAATGTAATAATAATAATAAAAGAAAATAAAAAAAACATTTTATATATATATATATATATATATATATAAATATTTGAGTGTGTGTGTGTCAGCTCTGAAAGACAGAATCTCAATGCTACAGTGGTGGAAAGCAGAGTGGGGTACAGCATAGGTTCAATATCTGGTTCAAACCACAGATTAAGATGGAGGCCTTGCCTGCTGGAACAGGTTACAACACTCTGAAGTGTTGTTTTAACATTACAAAACATGTGCATACCTTTTCTGGGATTTATCTTCACTATAGATTTATTTTGGGGAAAAAAGTGGCAGGTAAAAAATGTACCACCCTATGACCACTATCTGGGTCCTTGGAGCCATCTGTAAAAATCGGTAAAAAAAAAAAAAACTATAAAAGCTCATACCAAAGTAATTGTTAACCAGTTCCTCTATACCTCTAACTTTTTTTCAACCAACTTAAGGGTGTGAAATTAAGTCACAGTGGCTGGTGGATGCCCAAATTTGACCAGCCACTCAAATGTTTTACCAGCCACAGCTCCACCTGTCTCTAACTATTTAAGATTTTCTTTCCCTTTGTTTGCTCTGTATTTACAGCTGACCTATAGGGATGAAATGTAGACTCATCACTTTCAATAACTAACCTAGACTGTATTTTAGTTGAATGTTTCTCTAAATGGGTCAACAAAATGTTTTTGAAGTATATATATATATATATATATATATATATATATATATATATATATATATATATATATATATTCGGAACCAATGTGTTGGTCCCAGGGGACCATAATTAGTGGTACACTTGTAAAAGGTATAAAATCACCCCCTTTAACCTGGTTCAGATACCAAACACAGCATGGTCAAGCAAGGTAATGTTTCCGACATTTTTGGACTACTAAGCAACTATTGATTTAGAACCACAGAGAGTTACTGCAAGTCGCCAAATAAACAGGAGCGGTCTCCACTATTCCAGCACCATTTCAACATCATCTAATCACCTATGCTTAGTCTAATACAGTGACAACTAAAAGATACCAAAAAATGATTTAGTCCAATCAACGTAAGCTAAATATGATGTGGCTGTCCATGGTACTGATTTGTGTGTGTTTGTGTGTGTGTGTGTGTGTGTGTGTGTGTGTGTGTGTGTGTGTGTGCAAGTACAAAAAACATGTTGACTCATCCTACTTGTAGAGAAACGCCAATATCATCCTCCTCTTTCATGTTGCCTAAACAGCCTATGACTCTTTGATACTGTCACACCCTGGTTCTGGGACTCATTATGTTGAGCCAGGGTGTGCATTCTATGTGTTTATTTCTAGGTTGGTAGTTCTGTTGTGTCTATTTCTAGGTTGTTGTATTTCTTTGTTTGAGTGACTCCCAATCAGAGGTAACGAGTGTCAGCTGTTGGCTCGTTGTCTCTGATTGGGAGCCATATTTAAACTGTCTGTGTTCACCTTGTGTTTGTGGGATTTTGTTCGTGTGTGTGCGTGTTGTACCACAGACGTCTCAGATTCGTTGTTTCTTTGTTTTGCTCGTGTGAGCATTTAATAAATTACTATGTTCACTCGCAACGCTGCGCCTTGGTCTCCTGTTCTAGACGATCGTGACAGATACAGTACACACTGTTAGTTTTTGTTGTCCTAGGCTACCTGGCTAAAATGCTTGCTCGCTAGCCTAACTTCCTTTCATGGACAACAATGTGCCAGGCCAGCTAGTTAACATTAGCATATTACATATACAGTGGGGAGAACAAGTATTTGATACACTGCCGATTTTGCAGGTTTTCCTACTTACAAAGCATGTAGAGGTCTGTAATTTTTTATCATAGGTACACATCAACTGTGAGAGACGGAATCTAAAACAAAAATCCAGAAAATCACATTGTTTGAATTTTAAATAATTAATTTGAATTTTATTGCATGACATAAGTATTTGATCACCTACCAACCAGTAAGAATTCCGGCTCTCACAGACCTGTTAGTTTTTCTTTAAGAAGCCCTCCTGTTCTCCACTCACTACCTGTATTAACTGCACCTGTTTGAACTCGTTACCTGTATAAAAGACACCTGTCCACACACTCAATCAAACAGACTCCAACCTCTCCACAATGGCCAAGACCAGAGAGCTGTGTAAGGACATCAGGGATAAAATTGTAGACCTGCACAAGGCTGGGATGGGCGAGCAGCTTGGTGAGCAGCTTGGTGAGAAGGCAACAACTGTTGGTGCAATTATTAGAAAATGGAAGAAGTTCAAGATGACGGTCAATCACCCTCGGTCTGGGGCTCCATGCAAGATCTCACCTCGTGGGGCATCAATGATCATGAGGAAGGTGAGGGATCAGCCCAGAACTACACGGCAGGACCTGGTCAATGACCTGAAGAGAGCTGGGACCACAGTCTCAAAGAAAACCATTAGTAATACACTACGCCGTCATGGATTAAAATCCTGCAGCGCACGCAAGGTCCCCCTGCTCAAGCCAGTGCATGTCCAGGCCCGTCTGAAGTTTGCCAATGACCATCTGGATGATCCAGAGGAGGAATGGGAGAAGGTCATGTGGTCTGATGAGACAAAAATAGAGCTTTTTGGTCTAAACTCCACTCGCCGTGTTTGGAGGAAGAAGAAGGATGAGTACAACCCCAAGAACACCATCCCAACCATGAAGCATGTAGGTGGAAACATCATTCTTTGGGGATGCTTTTCTGCAAAAGGGACAGGACGACTGCACCGTATTGAGGGGAGGATGGATGGGGCCATGTATCGCGAGATCTTGGCCAACAACCTCCTTCCCTCAGTAAGAGCATTGAAGATGGGTCGTGGCTGGGTCTTCCAGCATGACAACGACCCGAAACACACAGCCAGGGCAACTATGGAGTGGCTCCGTAAGAAGCATCTCAAGGTCCTGGAGTGGCCTAGCCAGTCTCCAGACCTGAACCCAATAGAACATCTTTGGAGAGAGCTGAAAGTCCCTATTGCCCAGCGACAGCCCCGAAACCTGAAGGATCTGGAGAAGGTCTGTATGGAGGAGTGGGCCAAAATCCCTGCTGCAGTGTGTGCAAACCTGGTCAAGACCTACAGGAAACGTATGATCTCTGTAATTGCAAACAAAGGTTTCTGTACCAAATATTAAGTTCTGCTTTTCTGATGTATCAAATACTTATATCATGCAATAAAATGCAAATTAATTACTTTAAAATCATACAATGTGATTTTCTGGATTTTTGTTTTAGATTCCGTCTCTCACAGTTGAAGTGTACCTATGATAAAAATTACAGACCTCTACATGCTTTGTAAGTAGGAAAACCTGCAAAATCAGCAGTGTATCAAATACTTGTTCTCCCCACTGTATATGTTGAACTTCCATCCTTAAAGGCCAGGGGCACAATATTAGAATTTATGGTTGGATCAGAATCGCCGTTATAATCATTGGCCAGTACGGAGAATTGAGTAAAACCACAAGTCCAAATCCCTATCTGTATACATGGCAAATTTAGGAAAGGGCCGATTTTTAGCTAGCTAGCTAGACAACGACATGCAACAATTCAAGTTTTTTTCTGTCAATGACGTTTGGCTTCTGATATGATGTGATTGGTGTGAAGCCAAATCCAAACTGGCTTCCCTTGACACTTTTTTTATTTTTATGTTCCAGTACCATTCACAGCTGTGAGGTGTTGGGTTTTCCCCAGACATAGCGTTTTCCTTGATGTACCAGAGTATCTTCTTCCATATGTTTGGGGAGTCTCCCACATGCCTTTTGGCGAACACCAAATGTGTTTGCTTATTTTTTTCTTTAAGAAATTGTTTTTTTCTGGCCACTCTTCCGCAAAGCCCAGCTCTGTGGAGTGTATGGCTTAAAGTGGTCCTATGGACAGATACTCCAATCTCCGCTGTGGAGCTTTGCAGCTCCTTCAGGGTTATCTTTGGTCTCTTTGTTGCCTCTCTGATTAATGCCCTCCTTGCCTGGTCCGTGAGTTTTGGTGGGCGGCCCGCTCTTGGCAGGTTTGTTGTAGCGCCATATTCTTTCCATTTTTTAATAATGGATTTAATGGTACTCCTGTGGGATGTTCAAAGTTTAGGATATTTTTTTATAACCCAACCCTGATCTGTACTTCTCCACAACTTTGTCCCTGACCTGTTTGGAGAGCTCCTTGGTCTTCATGGTGCCGCTTGCTTGGTGGTGCCCCTTGCTTAGTGGTGTTGCAGACTCTGGGGCCTTTCAGAACATGTGTAAATATACTCAGATCATGTGACACTTAGATTGCACACAGGTGGAATTTATTTAACTAATTATGTTACTTCTGAAGGTAATTGGTTGCACCAGATTTTATTTAGGGGCTTCATAGCAAAGGGGCTGAATACATATGCACGCACCACTTTTCCGTTATTAATTTTTTTAAATTTTTTGAAACAAGTTCACCAATTCACCAATTTGGACTATTTTGTGTATGTCCATTACATGAAATCCAAATAAAAATCAATTTAAATTACAGGTTGTAATGCAACAAAATAGGAAAAACGCCAAGGGGGATGAATAATTTTTCAAGGCACTGTATGGTCTAATAGCAGCAAGGCCAAATTCATTGATATGATTATCTTAAAATAATTCCAATGTTAGCTTAGACTTTAGAGGGTTAAATAATTATTTTAAAGCCTTGAGACAATTGAGACATGGATTGTGTATGTGTGGCATTCAGAGGGTGAATGGGCAAGACAAAATATTGAACTGCCTTTGAACGAGGAATGGTAGTAGGTACCAGGTGCACCGGTTTGAGTGTGTCAAGAACTGCAACGCTGCTTGGTTTTTCATGCTCAACAGTTTCACAGGTGTTTCAAGGACGGTCCACCACCCAAAGGACATTCAGCCAAATTGACACAACTGTGGGAAGCATTGAGACATTGTAGAGTCCATGCCCAGACGAATTGAAGCTGTTCTGAGGGCAAAAGGTTTTGGTTAACCAACGAACAGTAGGGGGCAGACCTTGACTGTTATATACAACTGTGTTGAATTTGTATCAGTTTACACTCAACTCACTTCAACAGCTCAACAGAACACCACTCAGTCAATTCACTTCGACAGCTCAACACAACACCACTCAGTCAACTCTCTTCAACAGCTCAACAGAACACCACTCAGTCAACTCTCTTCAACAGCTCAACACAACACCACTCAGTCAACTCACTTCGACAGCTCAACAGAACACCACTCAGTCAACTCACTTCGACAGCTCAACACAACACCACTCAGTCAACTCTCTTCAACAGCTCAACAGAACACCACTCAGTCAACTCTCTTCAACAGCTCAACAGAACACCACTCAGTCAACTCACTTCGACAGCTCAACAGAACACCACTCAGTCAACTCACTTCGACAGCTCAACACAACACCACTCAGTCAACTCACTTCGACAGCTCAACACAACACCACTCAGTCAACTCACTTCGACAGCTCAACAGAACACCACTCAGTCAACTCACTTCAACAGCTCAACACAACACCTCTCAGTCAACTCACTTCGACAGCTCAACACAACACCACTCAGTCAACTCACTTCGACAGCTCAACACAACACCACTCAGTCAACTCACTTCGACAGCTCAACAGAACACCACTCAGTCAACTCACTTCGACAGCTCAACACAACACCACTCAGTCAACTCACTTCGACAGCTCAACACAACACCACTCAGTCAACTCACTTCAACACAACACCACTCAGTCAACTCACTTCAACACAACACCACTCAGTCAACTCACTTCAACAGAACACCACTCAGTCAACTCACTTCGACAGCTCAACACAACATCACTCAGTCAACTCACTTCGACAGCTCAACAGAACACCACTCAGTCAACTCACTTCGACAGCTCAACAGAACACCACTCAGTCAACTCACTTCGACAGCTCAACAGAACACCACTCAGTCAACTCACTTCGACAGCTCAACAGAACACCACTCAGTCAACTCACTTCGACAGCTCAACACAACACCACTCAGTCAACTCACTTCGACAGCTCAACACAACACCACTCAGTCAACTCACTTCGACAGCTCAACAGAACACCACTCAGTCAACTCACTTCAACAGCTCAACACAACACCACTCAGTCAACTCACTTCGACAGCTCAACACAACACCACTCAGTCAACTCACTTCGACAGCTCAACAGAACACCACTCAGTCAACTCACTTCGACAGCTCAACACAACACCTCTCAGTCAACTCACTTCAACAGCTCAACACAACACCACTCAGTCAACTCACTTCGACAGCTCAACACAACACCACTCAGTCAACTCACTTCGACAGCTCAACAGAACACCACTCAGTCAACTCACTTCGACAGCTCAACACAACACCACTCAGTCAACTCACTTCGACAGCTCAACACAACACCACTCAGTCAACTCACTTCAACACAACACCACTCAGTCAACTCACTTCAACACAACACCACTCAGTCAACTCACTTCGACAGCTCAACAGAACACCACTCAGTCAACTCACTTCGACAGCTCAACAGAACACCACTCAGTCAACTCACTTCGACAGCTCAACACAACACCACTCAGTCAACTCACTTCGACAGCTCAACACAACACCACTCAGTCAACTCACTTCGACAGCTCAACAGAACACCACTCAGTCAACTCACTTCGACAGCTCAACACAACACCACTCAGTCAACTCACTTCGACAGCTCAACACAACACCACTCAGTCAACTCACTTCGACAGCTCAACAGAACACCACTCAGTCAACTCACTTTGACAGCTCAACAGAACACCACTCAGTCAACTCACTTCGACAGCTCAACAGAACACCACTCAGTCAACTCACTTCGACAGCTCAACAGAACACCACTCAGTCAACTCACTTCGACAGCTCAACACAACACCACTCAGTCAACTCACTTCGACAGCTCAACAGAACACCACTCAGTCAACTCACTTCGACAGCTCAACAGAACACCACTCAGTCAACTCACTTCGACAGCTCAACAGAACACCACTCAGTCAACTCACTTCGACAGCTCAACACAACACCACTCAGTCAACTCACTTCGACAGCTCAACACAACACCACTCAGTCAACTCACTTCGACAGCTCAACACAACACCACTCAGTCAACTCACTTCGACAGCTCAACAGAACACCACTCAGTCAACTCACTTCGACAGCTCAACAGAACACCACTCAGTCAACTCACTTCGACAGCTCAACACAACACCACTCAGTCAACTCACTTCGACAGCTCAACAGAACACATCTCACTCAACCACAGGAGGTTGGTGACACCTTAATTGGGGAGGACGGGCTCGTGGTAATGACTGGAGCGGAATCAGTGGAATGGTATCAAATACATCAAACACATTCCATTCCATTTACTCTGCTCCGGGCATTATTATGAGCTGTTCTCCCCTCAGCAGCCTCCACTGCACTCAACTCATGGGTTCACAGGATGACAGCAAGAACAGAAGATCAGTTGATAACAAAGCATTACCATGTTTATCTCTCAATACCACGAGGATGACGCAAGTGAAGTTTAGTCTAGTCCTGTAGGTTTGAATGCAGCAGTTAATTATTCTTAAAGTCTTAACTTAATATATTGAGTTTATATATCAATTCTGGGGTCAATTTGAATAATGGCTTATGTTAAGATTTGTGAAATATTTTCAGCATCAGATTAGTGGTATTTCTGGTCATCTTTGAATTCTGGGACTTTATTTGGCACTCTGTGTAAATTATTTGAATCTTAGTTGGTACGCTCCACATTAGCATTCCAAAATACTTCAATACACTCTCACAGCTGTAATACATTGACAAGCGGGAGGACTTCCTGTTTCTATACTGAACAAAAATATAAACGCAACATGTGATGTGTTAGTCCCATGTTTCATGAGCTGAAATAAAAGATCCCAGAAATTTTCCATACGCACAAAAAGCTTTGTGCACAATTGTTTTTACATCCCTGTTAGTGAGCATTTCTCCTTTGCCAAGATAATCCATCCACCTGACAGGTGCGGCATATCAAGAAGCAGATTAAACAGGATGATCATTACACAGGTGCACCTTGTGCTGAGTACAATAAAAGGCCATTCTAAAATGTGCAGTTTTGTCACACAACACAATGCCACAGATGTCTTTTTGAGGGAGTGCGCAATTGGCATGCTGACTGCAGGAATGTCCATCAGAGCTGTTGCCAGATAATTGAATGTTATTTTCTCTACTATAAGCCGCCTCCAACGTTGTTTTACAGAATTTGGCAGTACGTCCAACCGGCCTCACAACCACGTGTAACCATGCCGACCCCAGGACCTCCACATCCGGCTTCTTCACCTGCGGGATCTTCTGAGACCAGCCACCCGGACAGCTGATGAAACTGAGGAGTATTTCTGTCTGTAATAAAGCCCTTTTGTGGGGAAAAACTCATTCTGATTGGCTGGGCCTGGCTCACAAATGGGTGGGCCTATGCCCTCCCAGGCCCACCCATGGCTGCACCCCTGCCCAGTCATGTGAAATCCATAGATTAGGGTCTAATGAATGTAGTTCAATTGACTGATTTCCTTGTATGAACTGTAAAATCAGTAAAATAGTTGAAATTGTTGCATGTTGCGTTTATATTTTTGTTCAGTATAATTTTCCTGAATAACAGATCCCCTTTTTCACTACGTTCAGGCAACATAGTAGGGCAACAGTGTGATTATACAGATATACTAATCACCATATTTCACATTGTTCCTCTGCAAAATGTAAAACTAACATTCATTTGCTAGAGACAAAGTCCACTTGATCAATAGTTGTTGCTCTAGTATCCTACGGTGCCAATGACATCTATAGCGCCACCAACTGGTTCTGCTGCAGCCATCTAAGGTTGAAGTGACTTTACATTCACACAGCTTCTAGGTTTACATACCAAATGTCATTGCCCCGTGTCCATCGGTTCAGTTCTATAGTCCTGGTGTGATATGGTGCCATCTAGGGGTGTAGCGTGGCAAACTAATTCTCAAATTCATTGGCTAATTCATTGAGTCTACAGTATATGCCAAATCTGGAGATAATCTGATTTATGGTTCATAAGAAGAAGTATTTTTAGCATTAGCATATGTGCTAACGTGAATCTATAGGTAGAGTGCAGCCATATTTGAATGCAGCAACAATTTTTTTCTCTCAACACCATTAATGACTGATGTAATGAGTCTAAATACACAATCTGGAGTGAATCTGACATATGGTTCATGAGGAGATGACGATTGCAAATGATTTTGAGAATTACCGTTACATATGCAAAGAATGAGTTATTAACAGTCATGTGAAATCTAATAGTTTCAAGTTGATGGGCCACTGTGGAGTGGATTACAGTGGTTGAAATGGACACGTAAAATCAGATTTTTGATTTGTCAATAACTCAGCCATCTTTTTACCAACTAAGTTAATACGTACCATGCAGGCCTACATCTCAAATTTGGTGTCATTTGGTCCTATGGTTCATGAAAAAGACTTTTACCATATTTTAGCATATTAGCGCATGTGCGTCTACTGGTATAGTGTGGCCATCTTTGAATGCATCAACGTTATTTTCTCTAACTCTTTAGGCACTATTGTTATGAATCCAAAGACCAACTTTGGAGTGAATCTGACTTTTAGTCCATGAGAAGAAGATTGTTTATGATTATTTTAAGCATTAGCGTCACATTAGCATCACTAAAGTGAATTGTTAAACAGTTTCCTTATTTTTTTTTTTAAGATATCAATGCCAAACTTAGCATGGTTCATCAAACTAAGTTAAGAGATGTGCCATGGGGCCTACTTAGTGGTGTTAATTTTGTGTTATTCTATCCAGACGAACCTTATGGGTCCTTGAGGCAAATGTGTTCAGCATGAGGAAAGATGCCTACATACAAAGTTTCAAGTCTCAAGGTCAAACGGGGCAACTGATGTGAGGGTTTAAGTGAGACTGCTTATAACAGCGCCCCTTATCGCCAAATCAGTGCCATTATATTTGACCAAGTTACTCCTGGCCTCTAGTTTCTGTGTGGTAAATTATAAAATAAGTTACCCATCTATGCTTGAATTTTTTGACCATGTCAAGAAAAAAAAAGTATAAAAATCAGACAATAGAAATACGTTTAATTGCTGTGAACCCCTCATTAAACATATGACTAGGAAAAACACATGCAAGTGAGAACAGTTTCATGGTTTTATTCCCTACTGATAAAAACAGGTGCACACGTGGCTACTGATGCTATGCTAAGTAAAGCGAAAGTGCTTTTGTGACCAATGACGACAGACGGTTACAGATGTTGCACAATGCCCTGAGTACCTGGTAGGTCCAGAGTCAACGGGGTACAGTAGCATTACATCCTGGCTTTGCCTTTGGTGTCGCATCCCTTAGGGCAGCGTTTCCCAAACTCGGTCCAAGGGGTGCACGTTTGGCACCTTTTTGGTTTTCGCCCCTAGCACTACACAGCTGATTCAAACAATCAAAGCTTGATTGATGACTTGATTATTTAAATCAGCTGTGCACCTCTTTGAGTCCCCAGAACCAGGAGTAAGAGACACTGCCGTACGCTCTAAGCCTACGGTGTACAGTGTCCAAGCAGCTTGTTATAGAAGCAGCTTGGGCAGTAGGACAGAGAAAGTCAACAGAGTTAAACTGTGGCACTGCAGCCAACTGCTTGTCTTCAGAGGTAACAGAGTCAAACTGTAGCACTGCAGCCAACTGCTTGTCTTCAGAGGTAACAGAGTCAAACTGTAGCACTGCAGCCAACTGCTTGTCTTCAGAGGTAACAGAGTCAAACTGTAGCACTGCAGCCAACTGCTTGTCTTCAGAGGTAACAGAGTCAAACTGTAGCACTGCAGCCAACTGCTTCTCTTCAGAGGTAACAGAGTCAAACTGTAGCACTGCAGCCAACTGCTTGTCTTCAGAGGTAACAGAGTCAAACTGTAGCACTGCAGCCAACTGCTTCTCTTCAGAGGTTTATTGTACAACTGTTTTCTGTTTCTTCTCAGGGAAAGCTTCCTGTTTTGCAGCCGCTCAATGCCACCCAACAGTGACGGGAAGGATATCTCTCTTTCCGTCTAGACGAGCTTCTCTCTCTCCCTCAGGGCCCCCCCTGTCTTTGTTGTTGACAGCGTCTAATCCACGGCCTACGCTTCTGCCTCTGTGACTGCCGGCCAGGGAGAATGAGCTGCTGTCATCTCAGATATTGTACGTCGTTTGTGTTTAGTTTTAGTCTTTATGCGTTCCTGTAGAGGGAGCACTGAGACAATATCAGATTCCATTCAGCCATTTACAGTAATTTATCTAAACCCATGGGCGATAGTTCAATCACTGTCAGTCAGTTTGATTACAGTCTGGTACACTTACAGGTCAATCGTATGAACCCAGTGAACTTAAACAATGTTCATCAGGAGAACTACTTGGCTTCTCTATAGCTTCTGGTGGTTAGAATAGGAACTCTATAGTCCGGTGATGCGACACAGCACATCACAGGAAGATGTTTTTTTTGGGGGGGGGGGGGTTAGCAACTAGAGTCAGTGAATTAAGACAACCCAGTCATGGAGGATCAGGTGAACGTCATTTTGGACTTGGCAAAAAAAAACAATGAATGAAGATATCACTGCACCTCTTCGCTGTAGAGTACATGAATGAAGATATCACTGCACCTCTTCGCTGTAGAGTACATGAATGAAGATATCACTGCACCTCTTCGCTGTAGAGTACATGAATGAAGATATCACTGCACCTCTTCGCTGTAGAGTACATGAATGAAGATATCACTGCACCTCTTCGCTGTAGAGTACATGAATGAAGATATCACTGCACCTCTTCGCTGTAGAGTACATGAATGAAGATATCACTGCACCTCTTCGCTGTAGAGTACATGAATGAAGATATCACTGCACCTCTTCGCTGTAGAGTACATGAATGAAGATATCACTGCACCTCTTCGCTGTAGAGTACATGAATGAAGATATCACTGCACCTCTTCGCTGTAGAGTACATGAATGAAGATATCACTGCACCTCTTCGCTGTAGAGTACATGAATGAAGATATCACTGCACCTCTTCGCTGTAGAGTACATGAATGAAGATATCACTGCACCTCTTCGCTGTAGAGTACATGAATGAAGATATCACTGCACCTCTTCGCTGTAGAGTACATGAATGAAGATATCACTGCACCTCTTCGCTGTAGAGTACATGAATGAAGATATCACTGCACCTCTTCGCTGTAGAGTACATGAATGAAGATATCACTGCACCTCTTCGCTGTAGAGTACATGAATGAAGATATCACTGCACCTCTTCGCTGTAGAGTACATGAATGAAGATATCACTGCACCTCTTCGCTGTAGAGTACATGAATGAAGATATCACTGCACCTCTTCGCTGTAGAGTACATGAATGAAGATATCACTGCACCTCTTCGCTGTAGAGTACATGAATGAAGATATCACTGCACCTCTTCGCTGTAGAGTACATGAATGAAGATATCACTGCACCTCTTCGCTGTAGAGTACATGAATGAAGATATCACTGCACCTCTTCGCTGTAGAGTACATGAATGAAGATATCACTGCACCTCTTCGCTGTAGAGTACATGAATGAAGATATCACTGCACCTCTTCGCTGTAGAGTACATGAATGAAGATATCACTGCACCTCTTCGCTGTAGAGTACATGAATGAAGATATCACTGCACCTCTTCGCTGTAGAGTACATGAATGAAGATATCACTGCACCTCTTCGCTGTAGAGTACATGAATGAAGATATCACTGCACCTCTTCGCTGTAGAGTACATGAATGAAGATATCACTGCACCTCTTCGCTGTAGAGTACATGAATGAAGATATCACTGCACCTCTTCGCTGTAGAGTACATGAATGAAGATATCACTGCACCTCTTCGCTGTAGAGTACATGAATGAAGATATCACTGCACCTCTTCGCTGTAGAGTACATGAATGAAGATATCACTGCACCTCTTCGCTGTAGAGTACATGAATGAAGATATCACTGCACCTCTTCGCTGTAGAGTACATGAATGAAGATATCACTGCACCTCTTCGCTGTAGAGTACATGAATGAAGATATCACTGCACCTCTTCGCTGTAGAGTACATGAATGAAGATATCACTGCACCTCTTCGCTGTAGAGTACATGAATGAAGATATCACTGCACCTCTTCGCTGTAGAGTACATGAATGAAGATATCACTGCACCTCTTCGCTGTAGAGTACATGAATGAAGATATCACTGCACCTCTTCGCTGTAGAGTACATGAATGAAGATATCACTGCACCTCTTCGCTGTAGAGTACATGAATGAAGATATCACTGCACCTCTTCGCTGTAGAGTACATGAATGAAGATATCACTGCACCTCTTCGCTGTAGAGTACATGAATGAAGATATCACTGCACCTCTTCGCTGTAGAGTACATGAATGAAGATATCACTGCACCTCTTCGCTGTAGAGTACATGAATGAAGATATCACTGCACCTCTTCGCTGTAGAGTACATGAATGAAGATATCACTGCACCTCTTCGCTGTAGAGTACATGAATGAAGATATCACTGCACCTCTTCGCTGTAGAGTACATGAATGAAGATATCACTGCACCTCTTCGCTGTAGAGTACATGAATGAAGATATCACTGCACCTCTTCGCTGTAGAGTACATGAATGAAGATATCACTGCACCTCTTCGCTGTAGAGTACATGAATGAAGATATCACTGCACCTCTTCGCTGTAGAGTACATGAATGAAGATATCACTGCACCTCTTCGCTGTAGAGTACATGAATGAAGATATCACTGCACCTCTTCGCTGTAGAGTACATGAATGAAGATATCACTGCACCTCTTCGCTGTAGAGTACATGTGATCACACTAGAAGTTTCACTAGGGTTGTGTCCCAAATTGCACTCTATTCCCTATAAAGTGCACAATTTTGACCAGAGCCCTATGGACCTCCTATGGACCTCCTATGGACCTCCTATGGACCTCCTATGGACCTCCTATGGGCCTCCTATGGGCCTCCTATGGACCTCCTATGGGCCTCCTATGGACCTCCTATGGACCTCCTATGGACCTCCTATGGGCCTCCTATGGACCTCCTATGGGCCTCCTATGGGCCTCCTATGGGCCTCCTATGGACCTCCTATGGGCCTCCTATGGACCTCCTATGGGCCTCCTATGGGCCTCCTATGGGCCTCCTATGGACCTCCTATGGGCCTCCTATGGACCTCCTATGGGCCTCCTATGGGCCTCCTATGGACCTCCTATGGACCTCCTATGGGCCTCCTATGGGCCTCCTATGGGCCTCCTATGGACCTCCTATGGACCTCCTATGGACCTCCTATGGGCCTCCTATGGGCCTCCTATGGACCTCCTATGGACCTCCTATGGGCCTCCTATGGGCCTCCTATGGACCTCCTATGGACCTCCTATGGGCCTCCTATGGACCTCCTATGGACCTCCTATGGACCTCCTATGGGCCTCCTATGGACCTCCTATGGGCCTCCTATGGGCCTCCTATGGGCCTCCTATGGACCTCCTATGGGCCTCCTATGGGCCTCCTATGGGCCTCCTATGGGCCTCCTATGGACCTCCTATGGGCCTCCTATGGACCTCCTATGGGCCTCCTATGGACCTCCTATGGGCCTCCTATGGACCTCCTATGGACCTCCTATGGGCCTCCTATGGGCCTCCTATGGGCCTCCTATGGACCTCCTATGGACCTCCTATGGGCCTCCTATGGACCTCCTATGGGCCTCCTATGGGCCTCCTATGGGCCTCCTATGGACCTCCTATGGGCCTCCTATGGGCCTCCTATGGGCCTCCTATGGGCCTCCTATGGACCTCCTATGGACCTCCTATGGACCTCCTATGGACCTCCTATGGGCCTCCTATGGGCCTCCTATGGGCCCTGGTCAAAAGTAGTGCATTGTAAGGGTCTCATTTGGGACACGGCCCTAGGTACCTCCCTATGGAGTAGCAACCTAATCTGGATCTGGTCTCAATAATACCACATGATGATATCCTACAGCTTCTCCTGTCCAATGATATCCTACAGCTTCTCCTGTCCAATGATTCATTGTCTTGTGAGGTGCTGACATGTGTAAAGTCTCCTCAGCGCTACTCAAATGACCCCTCTCTAATTCAGAGACCTCTCATTTCAGCAGCGTAAGGAGGAGCAAAGCCAATGACCCCTCTCTAATTCAGAGACCTCTCATTTCAGCAGCGTAAGGAGGAGCAAAGCCAATGACCCCTCTCTAATTCAGAGACCTCTCATTTCAGCAGCGTAAGGAGGAGCAAAGCCAATGACCCCTCTCTAATTCAGAGACCTCTCATTTCAGCAGCGTAAGGAGGAGCAAAGCCAATGACCCCTCTCTAATTCAGAGACCTCTCGTTTCAGCAGCGTAAGGAGGAGCAAAGCCAATCTGGTTTGGACTGTTACCTCCATCTAAAAGAACTACGAGGGTGTGTGAGTGTGTGTATACATGTGTTTTTGGTTACGTCTGCAGCTGATCTTCAGCCAGGAGTGTGTGTGTGTGTGTGTGTGTGTGTGTGTGTGTGTGTGTGTGTGTGTGTGTATACATGTGTTTTTGGTTACGTCTGCAGCTGATCTTCAGCCAGGAGTGTGTGTGTGTGTGTGTGTGTATCTGTGTTTATCAGGTTTTCGATCAGCTCTCTTGCAGCTGATCGTCAGTTGAGACAGACCTGTGACCCTGTGGTTTGTGTGCTGTGGTTAGGTGTCACAGGTCTTTCTTACAGTAAATCTCCCACCACCATCACAGTCACAGCGTCATCAACCCCAGGGCCTCATGAAGGTCTGCAGTTTTTTCACTTTCATTTCCTTTGAAGCATGTCACACGCACGCACACACACACACGCACACACGCACACACACTGATAGCCTCTGTCAGCTGAAATCGAGCCTCAGCTGAGGATGTTTCCAACAATTCAATCCCACATGGAGACATGACAATAGAGTAGGTCTCCCTGATCATCACATGGAGACATGACAATAGAGTAGGTCTCCCTGTGGTGGACTTCCTGGTTGTGCTTGACCCAACAGCACCCTGTCTATTTTGGAACCTGTTCACTGTCAATGAGAGCGATACTCTGCGGTGTGTGCAAGTGCGTGCGTGCGCGCATGTGTGTGTGTGTGTGTGTGTGTGTGTCGGACGCAGCATGGCAGGGTCGTGTTTCACCGTTGTGGAACTCCTTGATCCCGCCTGGAAGAGGGACGAGAGAGGGAACACACAAAGAAGTGTGTTGTGAGTTCATTCATTGCACCCTATTCCGGCCGCGTACGGTAACATGACCTGAGACGAGGAGACACCTGCACAGAGGAGGAAACTACAGCCGCAGCCCAAACAATCAGTCCTACCAGAAACAACACTGCTTCTTTCCAGAAGACGACCGTACATTACAAAGGCTGAAATACCATTGGATGAACCCCTTGGACATTCCTTTCGATGACATAATGTCTAATGCTTCGGGCCTAGGCAGTAAACAATTTTACCCCCTCGTTTTAGACAAAGAAACAGAAACATCACATTGAGTGAGGAGATTAGGAGAAGTCAGATGAGGATAGCGTTTCACTTCACCAAATCTGGACTCGAAATCCTTGAAGGGTTCAACCAGTTGACTGTTAATCGGTTGTGTTTGTGAGGCTCTGCTCGTGTAGCCTGGTTGCACAAAACTGATCTCTACACTTTAGGCGATACAGTGGTGGAGTGCAGCATTCAGTCCGGTTTCACAAGGCTATCTTGTCATTCACCTGGCAGAGAGATGACAGACCTCTGAATTACAGCTGGCCCTGCTGCAGCTGCTAAAGCCCAGGGGAGAGTAAGTCATTGTGTGTGTAGGGCTCTGGTCAAAAGCAGTGCACCATGTAGGGAATACGGTAGGGAATACAGTAGGGAATACGGTAGGGAATACGGTAGGGAATACGGTAGGGAATACGGTAGGGAATATACACACAGACTTGAGTTATTATAAGTTATGTTGTAAGAAGAATGTACAAGTGCTTATAATGTTGAAGTAGGAAAGATGCTATGGTATATTTAGAACAGCCTGGCCTCTCTGAAAGATGCTACGTTATATTGAGAACAGCCTGGCCTCTCTGAAAGATGCTACGTTATATTGAGAACAGCCTGGCCTCTCTGAAAGATGCTACGTTATATTTAGAACAGCCTGGCCTCTCTGAAAGATGCTACGTTATATTGAGAACAGCCTGGCCTCTCTGAAAGATGCTACGTTATATTGAGAACAGCCTGGCCTCTCTGAAAGATGCTATGGTATATTGAGAACAGCCTGGCCTCTCTGAAAGGCATTTGGAAAATCCATGGGCCAGCTGCCTCTTCTGCCAGGGTGGATGTGACCCACACTGGTATCTTATCAGTGTGAAATATCTGATATCCACTCACTGCTGAACGCTCACACAGTTCATTGAGTGCAACGTTTTGTCCCGAAGGGCTGACAATTAAAGCTTTACTTTACGCACCAACGTTGCATCCTAGTTTTACAGTGAAACGTATATAGAGCTTGAAACAAAGCATGTCTGCGTCCCAAATGGCTACCTGGTGCACTAATGTTGACCAGAGTGCACCATATAGGATAATGTTGACCAGAGTGCACCAGGTAGGATAATGTTGACCAGAGTGCACCATATAGGATAATGTTGACCAGAGTGCACCATATAGGATAATGTTGACCAGAGTGCACCAGGTAGGATAATGTTGACCAGAGTGCACCATATAGGATAATGTTGACCAGAGTGCACCATATAGGATAATGTTGACCAGAGTGCACCAGGTAGGATAATGTTGACCAGAGTGCACCAGGTAGGATAATGTTGACCAGAGTGCACCATATAGGATAATGTTGACCAGAGTGCACCAGGTAGGATAATGTTGACCAGAGTGCACCATATAGGATAATGTTGACCAGAGTGCACCATATAGGATAATGTTGACCAGAGTGCACCATATAGGATAATGTTGACCAGAGTGCACCATATAGGATAATGTTGACCAGAGTGCACCATATAGGATAATGTTGACCAGAGTGCACCAGGTAGGAAATAGGGTGCCATTTGGAACGCAGCCATGTTTTGGTTAGTGGCAACTTCTGAATAATACCTTGTTTAATGATTATGGTAAATGATGGCATTTCTTTGAATTGTGATCAGAAAACAACACAAAACCATTCCTCATGTCTTTGTGTTCTCTTCTTCTATATCTGAAGCCAGTTCTGTCCTGTCCAGTTCTGTCCTGTCCTGTCCTGTCCTGTTCGGCCTGTTCTGTCCTGTTCTGTCGTCTTCTGTCCTGTCATATTCGTTTCTATCCTGTTCTGTCCTGTTCTGTCCTGTTCTGTCCCGGCTAGTTCTGTCCAAAACAACCACCAAGTCTACCCCGTGTCTCTCTGGTTGTGGCACAGGGTCATCTGAAACAAAACAACCACCAAGTCTACCCCGTGTCTCTGTGGTTGTGGCAGAGGGTCATCTGAAACAAAACAACCACCAAGTCTACCCCGTGTCTCTGTGGTTGTGTCAGAGGGTCATCTGAAACAAAACAACCACCAAGTCTACCCCGTGTCTCTGTGGTTGTGGCAGAGGGTAATCTGAAACAAAACAACCACCAAGTCTACCCCGTGTCTCTGTGGTTGTGGCAGAGGGTCATCTGAAACAAAACAACCACCAAGTCTACCCCGTGTCTCTGTGGTTGTGGCAGAGGGTCATCTGAAACAAAACAACCACCAAGTCTACCCCGTGTCTCTGTGGTTGTGGCAGAGGGTCATCTGAAACAAAACAACCACCAAGTCTACCCCGTGTCTCTGTGGTTGTGGCAGAGGGTCATCTGAAACAAAACAACCACCAAGTCTACCCCGTGTCTCTGTGGTTGTGGCAGAGGGTCATCTGAAACAAAACAACCACCAAGTCTACCCCGTGTCTCTGTGGTTGTGGCAGAGGGTCATCTGAAACAAAACAACCACCAAGTCTACCCCGTGTCTCTGTGGTTGTGGCAGAGGGTCATCTGAAACAAAACAACCACCAAGTCTACCCCGTGTCTCTGTGGTTGTGGCAGAGGGTCATATGAAACAAAACAACCACCAAGTCTACCCCGTGTCTCTGTGGTTGTGCCAGAGGGTCATCTGAAACAAAACAACCACCAAGTCTACCCCGTGTCTCCGTGGTTGTGGCAGAGGGTCATCTGAAACAAAACAACCACCAAGTCTACCCCGTGTCTCTGTGGTTGTGGCAGAGGGTCATCTGAAACAAAACAACCACCAAGTCTACCCCGTGTCTCTGTGGTTGTGGCAGAGGGTCATCTGAAACAAAACAACCACCAAGTCTACCCCGTGTCTCTGTGGTTGTGGCACAGGGTCATCTGAAACAAAACAACCACCAAGTCTACCCCGTGTCTCTGTGGTTGTGGCAGAGGGTCATCTGAAACAAAACAACCACCAAGTCTACCCCGTGTCTCTGTGGTTGTGGCAGAGGGTCATCTGAAACAAAACAACCACCAAGTCTACCCCGTGTCTCTGTGGTTGTGGCAGAGGGTCATCTGAAACAAAACAACCACCAAGTCTACCCCGTGTCTCTGTGGTTGTGGCAGAGGGTCATCTGAAACAAAACAACCACCAAGTCTACCCCGTGTCTCTGTGGTTGTGGCAGAGGGTCATCTGAAACAAAACAACCACCAAGTCTACCCCGTGTCTCTGTGGTTGTGGCAGAGGGTCATCTGAAACAAAACAACCACCAAGTCTACCCCGTGTCTCTGTGGTTGTGGCAGAGGGTCATCTGAAACAAAACAACCACCAAGTCTACCCCGTGTCTCTGTGGTTGTGGCAGAGGGTCATCTGAAACAAAACAACCACCAAGTCTACCCCGTGTCTCTGTGGTTGTGGCAGAGGGTCATCTGAAACAAAACAACCACCAAGTCTACCCCGTGTCTCTGTGGTTGTGGCACAGGGTCATCTGAAACAAAACAACCACCAAGTCTACCCCGTGTCTCTGTGGTTGTGGCACAGGGTCATCTGAAACAAAACAACCACCAAGTCTACCCCGTGTCTCTGTGGTTGTGGCAGAGGGTCATCTGAAACAAAACAACCACCAAGTCTACCCCGTGTCTCTGTGGTTGTGGCAGAGGGTCATCTGAAACAAAACAACCACCAAGTCTACCCCGTGTCTCTGTGGTTGTGGCAGAGGGTCATCTGAAACAAAACAACCACCAAGTCTACCCCGTGTCTCTGTGGTTGTGGCAGAGGGTCATCTGAAACAAAACAACCACCAAGTCTACCCCGTGTCTCTGTGGTTGTGGCAGAGGGTCATCTGAAACAAACCAACCACCAAGTCTACCCCGTGTCTCTGTGGTTGTGGCACAGGGTCATCTGAAACAAAACAACCACCAAGTCTACCCCGTGTCTCTGTGGTTGTGGCACAGGGTCATCTGAAACAAAACAACCACCAAGTCTACCCCGTGTCTCTGTGGTTGTGGCAGAGGGTCATCTGAAACAAAACAACCACCAAGTCTACCCCGTGTCTCTGTGGTTGTGGCACAGGGTCATCTGAAACAAAACAACCACCAAGTCTACCCCGTGTCTCTGTGGTTGTGGCAGAGGGTCATCTGAAACAAAACAACCACCAAGTCTACCCCGTGTCTCTGTGGTTGTGGCAGAGGGTCATCTGAAACAAACCAACCACCAAGTCTACCCCGTGTCTCTGTGGTTGTGGCAGAGGGTAATCTGAAACAAAACAACCACCAAGTCTACCCCGTGTCTCTGTGGTTGTGGCAGAGGGTCATCTGAAACAAACCAACCACCAAGTCTACCCCGTGTCTCTGTGGTTGTGGCAGAGGGTCATCTGAAACAAAACAACCACCAAGTCTACCCCGTGTCTCTGTGGTTGTGGCAGAGGGTCATCTGAAACAAACCAACCAACCCCGTCCTTGACCCCCAGCTACCCCGTGTCTCTGTGGTTGTGGCACAGGGTCATCTGAAACAAAACAACCACCAAGTCTACCCCGTGTCTCTGTGGTTGTGGCAGAGGGTCATCTGAAACAAAACAACCACCAAGTCTACCCCGTGTCTCTGTGGTTGTGGCAGAGGGTCATCTGAAACAAACCAACCACCAAGTCTACCCCGTGTCTCTGTGGTTGTGGCACAGGGTCATCTGAAACAAACCAACCACCAAGTCTACCCCGTGTCTCTGTGGTTGTGGCAGAGGGTCATCTGAAACAAACCAACCACCAAGTCTACCCCGTGTCTCTGTGGTTGTGGCAGAGGGTCATCTGAAACAAACCAACCACCAAGTCTACCCCGTGTCTCTGTGGTTGTGGCACAGGGTCATCTGAAACAAAACAACCACCAAGTCTACCCCGTGTCTCTGTGGTTGTGGCAGAGGGTCATCTGAAACAAACCAACCACCAAGTCTACCCCGTGTCTCTGTGGTTGTGGCAGAGGGTCATCTGAAACAAAACAACCACCAAGTCTACCCCGTGTCTCTGTGGTTGTGGCAGAGGGTCATCTGAAACAAAACAACCACCAAGTCTACCCCGTGTCTCTGTGGTTGTGGCAGAGGGTCATCTGAAACAAAACAACCACCAAGTCTACCCCGTGTCTCTGTGGTTGTGGCAGAGGGTCATCTGAAACAAACCAACCACCAAGTCTACCCCGTGTCTCTGTGGTTGTGGCAGAGGGTCATCTGAAACAAAACCAACCACCAAGTCTACCCCGTGTCTCTGTGGTTGTGGCAGAGGGTCATCTGAAACAAAACAACCACCAAGTCTACCCCGTGTCTCTGTGGTTGTGGCAGAGGGTCATCTGAAACAAAACAACCACCAAGTCTACCCCGTGTCTCTGTGGTTGTGGCAGAGGGTCATCTGAAACAAAACAACCACCAAGTCTACCCCGTGTCTCTGTGGTTGTGGCAGAGGGTCATCTGAAACAAACCAACCACCAAGTCTACCCCGTGTCTCTGTGGTTGTGGCACAGGGTCATCTGAAACAAAACAACCACCAAGTCTACCCCGTGTCTCTGTGGTTGTGGCAGAGGGTCATCTGAAACAAAACAACCACCAAGTCTACCCCGTGTCTCTGTGGTTGTGGCACAGGGTCATCTGAAACAAAACAACCACCAAGTCTACCCCGTGTCTCTGTGGTTGTGGCAGAGGGTCATCTGAAACAAAACAACCACCAAGTCTACCCCGTGTCTCTGTGGTTGTGGCAGAGGGTCATCTGAAACAAACCAACCACCAAGTCTACCCCGTGTCTCTGTGGTTGTGGCACAGGGGTCATCTGAAACAAAACCAACCACCAAGTCTACCCCGTGTCTCTGTGGTTGTGGCAGAGGGTCATCTGAAACAAAACAACCACCAAGTCTACCCCGTGTCTCTGTGGTTGTGGCAGAGGGTCATCTGAAACAAACCAACCACCAAGTCTACCCCGTGTCTCTGTGGTTGTGGCACAGGGTCATCTGAAACAAAACAACCACCAAGTCTACCCCGTGTCTCTGTGGTTGTGGCAGAGGGTCATCTGAAACAAAACAACCACCAAGTCTACCCCGTGTCTCTGTGGTTGTGGCAGAGGGTCATCTGAAACAAAACAACCACCAAGTCTACCCCGTGTCTCTGTGGTTGTGGCAGAGGGTCATCTGAAACAAAACAACCACCAAGTCTACCCCGTGTCTCTGTGGTTGTGGCACAGGGTCATCTGAAACAAACCAACCACCAAGTCTACCCCGTGTCTCTGTGGTTGTGGCAGAGGGTCATCTGAAACAAAACAACCACCAAGTCTACCCCGTGTCTCTGTGGTTGTGGCAGAGGGTCATCTGAAACAAAACAACCACCAAGTCTACCCCGTGTCCTCTGTGGTTGTGGCAGAGGGTCATCTGAAACAAAACAACCCACCAAGTCTACCCCGTGTCTCTGTGGTTGTGGCAAGAGGGTCATCTGAAACAAACCAACCACCAAGTCTACCCCGTGGTCTCTGTGGTTGTGGCAGAGGGTCATCTGAAACAAACCAACCACCAAGTCTACCCCGTGTCTCTGTGGTTGTGGCACAGGGTCATCTGAAACAAAACAACCACCAAGTCTACCCCGTGTCTCTGTGGTTGTGGCAGAGGGGGTCATCTGAAACAAAACCAACCACCAAGTCTACCCCCGTGTCTCTGTGGTTGTGGCAGAGGGTCATCTGAAACAAACAACCACCATAGTCTACCCCGTGTCTCTGTGGTTGTGGCACAGGGTCATCTGAAACAAAACAACCACCAAGTCTACCCCGTGTCTCTGTGGTTGTGGCAGAGGGTCATCTGAAACAAAACAACCACCAAGTCTACCCCGTGTCTCTGTGGTTGTGGCAGAGGTCATCTGAAACAAACCAACCACCAAGTCTACCCCGTGTCTCTGTGGTTTGTGGCACAGGGTCATCTGAAACAAAACAACCACCAAGTCTACCCCGTGTCTCTGTGGTTGTGCAGAGGGTCATCTGAAAACAAACCAACCACCAAGTCTACCCCGTGTCTCTGTGGTTGTGGCACCCCCCCCCCCCCCTTTTGGCAGGGTCATCTGAAACAAAACAACCACCAAGTCTACCCCGTGTCTCTGTGGTTTGTGGCACAGGGGTCATCTGAAACAAACCAACCACCAAGTCTACCCCGTGTCTCTGTGGTTGTGGCAGAGGTCATCTGAAACAAAACAACCACCAAGTCTACCCCGTGTCTCTGTGGTTGTGGCAGAGGGTCATCTGAAACAAAACAACCACCAAGTCTACCCCCGTGTCTCTGTGGTTGTGGCAGAGGGTCATCTGAAACAAACCAACCACCAAGTCTACCCCGTTGTCTCTGTGTTTGTGGCAGAGGGTCATCTGAACAAAACAACCACCAAGTCTACCCCGTGTCTCTGTGGTTGTGGCACAGGGTCATCTGAAACAAACCAACCACCAAGCTCTACCCCGTGTCTCTGTGGTTGTGGCACGAGGGTCATCTGAAACAAAACCAACCACCTAAGTCTACCCCGTGCTCTGTGGTTGTGGCAGAGAGGGTCACTCTGAAACAAAACAATCCACAGCTAAGGTCTTACCCCGTGTCTCTGTGGTTTGTGGCGGAGAGGGTCATCTGAAACAAAACAACCACCAGTCTACCCCGTGTCTCTGGTGTTGTGGCAGAGGGTCATCTGAAACAAAACACCACCAAAGTCTTACCCCGTGGTACTCTGTAGGATGTGTCACAGGGTCATCTTGAAAACAAACTCAAGCCACCAAGTATACCCCGTGTCTCTGTGGTTGTGGCAGAGGGTCCTCTGAAACAAAACAACCACCAAGTCTACCCCGTGTCTTCTGTGTTTGTGGCACAGGGTCATCTGAAACAAAACAACCACCAAGTCTACCCGTGTCTCTGTGGTTTGTGGCACAGGGTCATCTGAAACAAAACAACCACCAAGTTCTACCCCGTGTCTCGTGAGGTTGTGGCAGAGGGGGTCATCTGAAACAAAACAAGCCACCAAGTCTACCCCGTGTCTCTGTGGTTGTGGCAGGAGGGGTCATCTGAAACAAAACAACCACCAAGTCTACCCCGTGTCTCTGTGGTTGTGGCAGGAGGGGTCATCTGGAAACAAAAACAACCACCAAGGTCTACCCCGTGTCTCTGTGGTTGTGGCAGAGGGTCATCTGAAACAAAACAACCACCAAGTCTACCCCGTGTCTCTGTGGTTTGTGGCAGAGGGTCATCTGAAACAAAAACAACCACCAAGTCTACCCCGTGTCTCTGTGGTTTTGCAGAGGGTCATCTGAAACAAAACAACCACCAAGTCTACGCCCGTGTCTCCTGTGGTTGTGGCCAGAGGGTCATCTGAAACAAAACAACCACCAAGTCTACCCCGTGTCTCTCTGTGGTTGTGGCAGAGGGTCATCTGAAACAAAACAACCACCAAGTCTACCCCGTGTCTCTGTGGGTGTGGCAGAGGGTCATCTGAAACAAAACAACCACCAAGTCTACCCCGTGTCTCTGTGGTTGTGGCAGCAGGGTCATCTAGAAACAAAACCACCACCAAGTCTACCCCGTGTCTCTGTGGTTGTGGCACAGGGTCATCTGAAACAAAACAACCACCAAGTCTACCCGTGTCTCTGTGGTTGTGGCAGAGGGTCCATCTGAAACGAAAACAACCACCAAGTCTACCCCGTGTCTCTGTGGTTGTGGCAGAGGGTCATCTGAAACAAAACATACCACCAAGTCTACCACGTGTCTCTGTGGTTGTGGCAGAGGGTCATCTGAAACAAGAACAACCACCAAGTCTACCCCGTGTCTCTGTGGTTGTGGCAGAGGGTCATCTGAAACAAAAACAACCACCAAGTCTACCCCGTGTCTCTGTGGTTGTGGCAGAGGGTCATCTGAAACGAAAACAACCACCAAGTCTACCCCGTGTCTCTGTGGCTGTGGCACAGGGTAATCTGAGAACAAAACAACCACCAAGTCTAGACCCCGTGTCTCTGTGGTTGTGGCACAGGGTCATCTGAAACAAAACAACCACCAAGTCTACCCCGTGTCTCTGTGGTTGTGGCAGAGGGTCATCTGAAACAAAACAACCACCAAGTCTACCCCGGTCTCTGTGGTTGTGGCAGAGGGTCATCTGAAACAAAACAACCACCAAGTCTACCCCGTGTCTCTGTGGTTGTGGCAGAGAGGTCATCTGAAACCAAACCAACCACCAAGTCCTACCCCGTGTCTCTGTGGTTGTGGCAGAGGGTCATCTGAAACAAAACAACCACCAAGTCTACCCCCGTGTCCTCTGTGGTTGTGGCAGAGGGTCATCTGAAACAAAACCAACCTCCAAGTCTACCCCGTGTCTCTGTGGTTGTGGCAGACGGGTCATCTGAAACAAAACAACCACCAAGTCTACCCCGTGTCTCTGTGGTTGTGGCATGAGGGTCATCTGAAACAAAACAACCACCAAGTCTACCCCGTGTCTCTGTGGTTGTGGCAGAGGGGTCATCTGAAACAAAACCAAACCACCAAGCTCTACCCCGTGTCTCTGTGGTTGTGGCACAGGGTCATCTGAAACAAACCAACCACCAAGTCTACCCGTGTCTCTGCTGGTTGTGGCAGAGGGTCATCTGAACAAACACAACCACCAAGTCTAACCCCGTGTTTCTCTGTGGTTGTGGCAGGAGGGGTCATCTGAAACAAAACAACCACCCAAGTCTACCCCGTGTCTCATGTGGTTGTGCACAGGGTCATCTGAAACAAACCAACCAACCAAGGTCTACCCCGTGTCTACTGTGGGTTGTGGCAGGAGGGTCATCTGAAACAAACCAACCACCAAGGTCTACCCCGTGTCTCTGTGGTTGTGGCAGAGGGTCATCTGAAACAAACCAACCACCAAGTCTACCCCGTGTCTCTGTGGTTGTTGCAGAGGGTCATCTGAAACAAACCAACCACCAAGTCTACCCCGTGTCTCTGTGGTTGTGGCAGAGGGTCATCTGAAACTAACCAACCACCAAGTCTACCCCCGTTGTCTCTGTGGTTGTGGCAGAGGGTCATCTGAAACAAACCCAACCACCAAGTCTACCCCCGTGTCTCTGTGGTTGTGGCAGAGGGTCATCTGAAACAAAACAACCACCAAGTCCTACCCCGTGTCTCTGTGGGTTGTGGCAGAGGGTCATCGTGAAACAAAACAACCACCAAGTCTAACCCGTGTCTCTGTGGGTTGTGGCACAGGGTCATCTGAAACAAACCAACCACCAAGTCCTACCCCGTGTCTCTGTGGTTGTGGCAGAGGGTCATCTGAAACAAACCAACACCAAGTCTACCCCGTGTCTCTGTGGTTGTGGCACAGGGTCATCTGAAACAAACCAACCACCAAGTCTACCCCGTTGTCTCTGTGGTTGTGGCACAGGGTCATCTGAAACAAAACAACCACCAAGTCGTACCCCGTGTCTCTGTGGTGGTGGCAGAGGGTCATCTGAAAACAAAACAACCACCAAGTCTACCCCGTGTCTCTGTGGTTGTGGCAGGAGGGTCATCTGAAACAAACCAACCACCAAGTTCTACCCCGTGTCTCTGTGGTTGTGGCAGCAGGGTCATCTGAAACAAACCAATCCACCAAGGTCTACCCCGTGTCTCTGTGGTTGTGGCACGAGGGTCATCTGAAACAAACACAACCACCAAGTCCTACCCCGTGTCTCTGTGGTTGTGGCACAGGGTCATCTGAAAACAAAACAACCACCAAGTCTACCCGTGTCTCTGTGGTTGTGGCAGAGGGTCATCTGAAACAAAACCAACCACCAAGTCTACCCCGTGTCTCTGTGGTTGTGGCAGAGGGGTCATCTGAAACAAACCAACCACCAAGTCCTACCCCGTGTCTCTGTGGTTGTGGCAGAGGGTCAATCTGAAACAAACCAACCACCAAGTCTACCCCGTGTCTCTGTGGTTGTGGGCAGAGGGTCATCTGAAACAAACCAACCACCAGGTCTACCCCGTGTCTCTGTGGTTGTGGCAGAGGGTCATCTGAAACAAACCAACCACCAAGTCTACCCCGTGTCTCTGTGGTTGTGGGGACAGGGGTCATCTGAAACAAACCAACCACCAAGTCTACCCCCGTGTCTCTGTGGTTGTGGCAGAAGGGTCATCTGAAACAAACCAACCACCAAGTCTACCCCGTGTCTCTGTGGTTGTGGCAGAGGGGTCATCTGAAACAAACACAACCACCAAGTCTACCCCGTGTCTCTGTGGTTGTGGCAGAGGGTCATCTGAAACAAACCAACCACCAAGTCTACCCCGTGTCTCTGTGGTTGTGGCACAGGGTCATCTGAAACAAACCAACCACCAAGTCTACCCCGTTGTCTCTGTGGTTGTGGCAGAGGGTCATCCTGAAACAAACCAACCACCAAGTCTACCCCGTGTCTCTGTGGTTGTGGCAGAGGGTCATCTGAAACAAGACCAACCACCAAGTCTACCCCGTGTCTCTGTGGTTGTGGCAGAGGGTCATCTGAAACAAACCAACCACCAAGTCTACCCCGTGTCTCTGTGGTTGTGGCAGAGGGTCATCTGAAACAAACCAACCACCAAGTCTATACCCGTGTCTCTGTGGTTGTGGCAGAGGGTCATCTGAAACAACCAACCCACCATGTCTACCCCGTGTCTCTGTGGTTGTGGCAGAGGGTCATCTGAAAACAAAACAACCACCAAGTCTACCCCGTGTCTCTGTGGTTGTGGCAGCAGGGTCATATGAAACAAAACAACCACCAAGTCTACCCCGTGTCTCTGTGGTTGTGCAGAGGGTCATCTGAAACAAAACAACCACCCAAGTCTACCCCGTGTCTCCGTGGTTGTGGCACGAGGGTCATCTGAAACAAAACAACCACCAAGTCTACCCCGTGTCTCTGTGGTTGTGGCAGAGGTCATCTGAAACAAAACAATCACCAAGTCTACCCCGTGTCCTCTGTGGTTGTGGCAGAGGGTCCATCTGAAACAAAACAACCACCAAGTCTACCCCCGTGTCTCTGTGGTTGTGGCACAGGGTCATCTGAAACAAAACAACCACCAAGTCTACCCCCGTGTCTCTGTGGTTGTTGGACAGGGTCATCTGAAACAAAAACAACCACCAAGTCTACCCCGTGTCTCTGTGGTTGTGGCAGAGGGTCATCTGAAACAAAACAACCACCAAGTCTACCCCGTGTCCTCTGTGGTTGTAGGCAGAGGGTCAATCTGAAACAAAAACAACCACCAAGTCGTACCCCGTGTCTCTGTGGTTGTGGCAGAGGGTCCCATCTGAAACAAAAACAACCACCAAGTCTACCCAGTGTCTCTGTGGTTGTGGCAGAGGGTCATCTGAAACAAAACAACCACCAAGTCTAAAACCCCGTGTCTCTGTGTTGTTGTGGCAGAGGGTCATCTGAAACAAAACAACCACCAAGTCTACCCCGTGATCTCTGTGGTTGTGGCAGAGGGTCATCTGGAAACAAACAACCACCAAGTCTACCCCCGTGTTCTCTGTGTTGTGGCAGAGGGTCATCTGAAACAAAACAACCACCAAGTCTACCCCGTGTCTCAGTGGTTGTGGCAGAGGGTCATCCTGAAACAAAACAACCACCAAGTCTACCCCGTGTCTCTGTGGCTGTGGCACAGGGTCATCTGAAACAAACCAACCACCAAGTCTACCCCGTGTCTCTGTGGTTGTGGCACAGGGTCATCTGAAACAAAACAACCACCATGTCTACCCCCGTGTCTCTGTGGTTGTGGCAGAGGGTCATCTGAAACAAAACAACCACCAAGTCCTACCCCCGTGTCTCTGTGGTTTGTGGCAGAGGGTCATCTGAAACAAAAACAACCCACCAGTCTACCCCGTGTCTCTGTGGTTGTGGCAGAGGGGTCATCTGAAACAAAACCAACCACCAAGTCTACCCCGTGTCTCTGTGGTTGTGGCACGAGGGTCATCTGAAAACAAAACAACCACCAAGTCTACCCCGTGTCTCTGTGGTTGTGGCAGCAGGGTCATCTGAAACAAAACCAACCACCAAGTCTACCCCGTGTCTCTGTGGTTGTGGCACAGGGTCATCTGAAACAAAACAACCACCAAGTCTACCCCGTGTCTCTGTGGTTGTGGCACAGGGTCATCTGAAACAAAACAACCACCAAGTCTACCCCGTGTCTCTGTGGTTGTGGCAGAGGGTCATCTGAAACAAACCAACCACCAAGTCTACCCCGTGTCTCTGTGGTTGTGGGCACAGGGTCATCTGAAACAAAATCAACCACCAAGTCTACCCCGTGTCTCTGTGGTTGTGGCAGAGGGTCATCTGAAACAAAACAACCACCAAGTCTACCCCGTGTCTCTGTGGTTGTGGCAGAGGGTCATCTGAAACAAAACCAACCACCAAGTCTACCCCCGTGTCTCTGTGGTTGTGGCAGAGGGTCATCTGAAACAAAACAACCACCAAGTCTACCCCGTGTCTCTGTGGTTGTGGCAGAGGGTCATCTGAAACAAAACAACCACCAAGTCTAACCCGTGTCTCTGTGGTTGTGGCAAGAGGGTCATCTGAAACAAACACAACCACCAAGTCTACCCCGTGTCTCTGTGGTTGTGGCAGAGGGTCCATCTGAAACAAACCAACCACCAAGTCTACCCCGTGTCTCTGTGGTTGTGGCACAGGGTCATCTGAAACAAAAACAACCACAAGTATCACCCGTGTCTCTGTGGTTGTGGCAGAGGGTCATCTGAAACAAAACAACCACCAAGTCTACCCCGTGTCTCTGTGGTTGTGGCAGAGGGTCATCTGAAACAAAACAACCACCAAGTCTACCCCGTGTCTCTGTGGTTGTGGCTCAGGGTCATCTGAAACTAAACCAACCACCAAGTCTACCCCGTGTCTCTGTGGTTGTGGCAGAGGGTCATCTGAAACAAACCAACCACCAAGTCTACCCCGTGTCTCTGTGGTTGTGGCAGAGGGGTCATCTGAAACAAACCAACCACCATGTCTACCCCGTGTCTCTGTGGTTGTGGCACAGGGTCATCTGATAACAATACCAACCACCAAGTCTACCCCGTGTCTCTGTGGTTTGTGGCAGAGGGTCATCTGAAACAAAACAACCACAAGTCTACCCGTGTCTCTGTGGTTGTGGCAGAGGGTTCATCTGAAACAAACCAACCACCAAGTCTACCCCCGTGTCTCTGTGGTTGTGGCAGAGGGTCATCTGAAACAAAACAACCACCAAGTCTACCCCCGTGTCTCTGTGGTTTGTGGCAGAGGGTCATCTGAAACAAAACAACCACCAAGTCTACCCCGTGTCTCTGTGGTTGTGGCACAGGGTCATCTGAAACAAACCAACCACCAAGTCTACCCCGTGTCTCTGTGGTTGTGCAGAGGGTCATCTGAAACAAACCAACCACCAAGTCTAACCCCGTGTCTCTGTGGTTGTGGCACAGGGTCATCTGAAACAAACCAACCACCAAGTCTACCCCGTGTCTCTGTGGTTGTGGCACAGGGTCATCTGAAACAAAACAACCACCAAGTCTACCCCGTGTCTCTGTGGTGGTGGCAGAGGGTCATCTGAAACAAAACAACCACCAAGTCTAACCCCGTTGTCTCTGTGGTTGTGGCAGAGGGTCATCTGAAACAAACCAACCACCAAGTCTACCCCGTGTCTCTGTGGTTGTGGCACAGGGTCATCTGAAACAAACCAACCACCAAGTCTACCCCGTGTCTCTGTGGTTGTGGCACAGGGTCATCTGAAACAAACCAACCACCAAGTCTACCCCGTGTCTCTGTGGTTGTGGCAACAGGGTCATCTGAAACAAAACAACCACCAAGTCTACCCCGTGTCTCTGTGGTTGTGGGCAGAGGGTCATCTGAAACAAAACAACCACCAAGTCTACCCCGTGGTCTCTGTGGTTGTGGCAGAGGGTATCTGAAACAAACCAACCACCAAGTCTACCCCGTGTCTCTGTGGTTGTGGCACAGGGTCATCTGAAACAAACCAACCACCAAGTCTACCCCGTCGTCTCTGTGGTTGTGGCAGAGGGTCATCTGAAACAAACCAACCACCAAGTCTACCCCGTGTCTCTGTGGTTGTGGCAGAGGGTCATCTGAAACAAACCAACCACCAAGTCTACCCCGTGTCTCTGTGGTTGTGGCACAGGGTCATCTGAAACAAAACAACCACCAAGTCTACCCCGTGTCTCTGTGGTTGTGGCAGAGGGTCATCTGAAACAAAACAACCACCAAGTCTACCCCGTGTCTCTGTGGTTGTGGCAGAGGGTCATCTGAAAACAAAACAACCACCAAGTCTACCCCGTGTCTCTGTGGTTGTGGCAGAGGGTCATCTGAAACAAAACAACCACCAAGTCTACCCCGTGTCTCTGTGGTTGTGGCAGAGGGTCATCTGAAACAAACCAACCACCAAGTCTACCCCGTGTCTCTGTGGTTGTGGCAGAGGGTCATCTGAAACAAAACAACCACCAAGTCTACCCCGTGTCTCTGTGGTTGTGGCAGAGGGTCATCTGAAACAAAACAACCACCAAGTCTACCCCGTGTCTCTGTGGTTGTGGCAGAGGGTCATCTGAAACAAAACAACCACCAAGTCTACCCCGTTGTCTCTGTGGTTGTGGCAGAGGGTCATCTGAAACAAAACCAACCACCAAGTCTACCCCGTGTCTCAGTGGTTGTGGCAGAGGGTCATCTGAAACAAAACAACCACCAAGTCTACCCCGTGTCTCTGTGGCTGTGGCACAGGGTCATCTGAAACAAACCAACCACCAAGTCTACCCCGTGTCTCTGTGGTTGTGGCACAGGGTCATCTGAAACAAAACAACCACCAAGTCTACCCCGTGTCTCTGTGGTTGTGGCAGAGGGTCATCTGAAACAAAACAACCACCAAGTCTATCCCCCGTGTCTCTGTGGTTGTGGCACAGGGTCATCTGAAAACAAAACCAACCACCAAGTCTACCCCGTGTCTCTGTGGTTGTGGCAGAGGGTCATCTGAAACAAAACAAACCACCAAGTCTACCCCGTGTCTCTGTGGTTGTGGCAGAGGGTCATCTGAAACAAACCAACCACCAAGTCTACCCCGTGTCTCTGTGGTTGTGGCAGAGGGTCATCTGAAACAAAACAACCCACCAAGTCTACCCCGTGTCTCTGTGGTTGTGGCAGAGGGTCATCTGAAACAAAACAAACCACCAAGTCTACCCCGTGTCTCTGTGGTTGTGGCATGCAGGGTCATCTGAAACAAAACAACCACCAAGTCTACCCCGTGTCTCTGTGGTTGTGGCAGAGGGTCATCTGAAACAAACCAACCACCAAGTCTACCCCGTGTCTCTGTGGTTGTGGCACGAGGTCATCTGAAACAAAACAACCACCAAGTCTACCCCGTGTCTCTGTGGTTGTGGCAGAGGGTCATCTGAAACAAAACAACCACCAAGGTCTACCCCGTGTCTCTGTGAGTTGTGGCAGAGGGTCATCTGAAACAAAACCAACCACCAAGTCTACCCCGTGTCTCTGTGGTTGTGGCACGAGGGTCATCTGAAACAAACCAACCACCAAGTCTACCCCGTGTCTCTGTGGTTGTGGCAGAGGGTCATCTGAAACAAACCAACCACCAAGTCTACCCACGTGTCTCTGTGGTTGTGGCAGAGGGTCAATCTGAAACAAACCAACCACCAAGTCTACCCCGTGTCTCTGTGGTTGTGGCAGCAGGGTCATCTGAAACAAACCAACCACCAAGTCTACCCCGTGTCTCTGTGGTTGTGGCAGAGGGTCATCTGAAACAAACCAACCACCAAGTCTACCCCGTGTCTCTGTGGTTGTGGCAGAGGGTCATCTGAAACAAACCAACCACCAAGTCTACCCCGTGTCTCTGTGGTTGTGGCAGAGGGTCATCTGAAACAAAACAACCACCAAGTCTACCCCGTGTCTCTGTGGTTGTGGCAGAGGGTCATCTGAAACAAAACCAACCACCAAGTCTACCCCGTGTCTCTGTGGTTGTGGCAAAGGGTCATCTGAAACAAACCAACCACCAAGTCTACCCCGTGTCTCTGTGGTTGTGGCAGAGGGTCATCTGAAACAAACCAACCACCAAGTCCTACCCCGTGTCTCTGTGGTTGTGGCACAGGGTCATCTGAAACAAACCAACCACCAAGTCTACCCCGTGTCTCTGTGGTTGTGGCACGAGGGTCATCTGAAACAAAAACAACCACCAAGTCTACCCCGTGTCTCTGTGGTTGGTGGCAGAGGGTCATCTGAAACAAAACAACACACCAAGTCTACCCCGTGTCTCTGTGGTTGTGGCAGAGGGTCATCTGAAACAAACCAACCACCAAGTCTACCCCGTGTCTCTGTGGTTGTGGCACAGGGTCATCTGAAACAAACCAACCACCAAGTCTACCCCGTGTCTCTGTGGTTGTGGCACAGGGTCATCTGAAACAAACCAACCACCAAGTCTACCCCGTGTCTCTGTGGTTGTGGCACAGGGTCATCTGAAACAAAACAACCACCAAATCTACCCCGTGTCTCTGTGGTTGTGGCAGAGGGTCATCTGAAACAAAACAACCACCAAGTCTACCCCGTGTCTCTGTGGTTGTGGCAGAGGGTCATCTGAAACAAACCAACCACCAAGTCTACCCCGTGTCTCTGTGGTTGTGGCACAGGGTCATCTGAAACAAACCAACCACCAAGTCTACCCCGCGTCTCTGTGGTTGTGGCAGAGGGTCATCTGAAACAAAACAACCACCAAGTCTACCCCGTGTCTCTGTGGTTGTGGCAGAGGGTCATCTGAAACAAAACCAACCACCAAGTCTACCCCGTGTCTCTGTGGTTGTGGCACAGGGTCATCTGAAACAAACCAACCACCAAGTCTACCCCGTGTCTCTGTGGTTGTGGCACGAGGGTCATCTGAAACAAAACCAACCACCAAGTCTACCCCGTGTCTCTGTGGTTGTGGCAGAGGGTCATCTGAAACAAACCAACCACCAAGGTCTACCCCGTGTCTCTGTGGTTGTGGCAGAGGGTCATCTGAAACCAAACCAACCACCAAGTCTACCCCGTGTCTCTGTGGTTGTGGCACAGGGTCATCTGAAACAAACCAACCACCAAGTCTACCCCGTGTCTCTGTGGATTGTGGCAGAGGGTCCATCTGAAACAAACCAACCACCAAGTCCTACCCCGTGTCTCTGTGGTTGTGGCAGAGGGTCATCTGAAACAAACCAACCACCAAGTCTACCCCGTGTCTCTGTGGTTGTGGCACAGGGTCATCTGAAACAAACCAACCACCAAGTCTACCCCGTGTCTCTGTGGTTGTGGCAGAGGGTCATCTGAAACAAACCAACCACCAAGTCTACCCCCCGTGTCTCTGTGGTTGTGGCAGAGGGTCATCTGAAACAAACCAACCACCAAGTCTACCCCGTGTCTCTGTGGTTGTGGCAGAGGGTCATCTGAAACAAAACAACCACCAAGTCTACCCCGTGTCTCTGTGGTTGTGGCACAGGGTCATCTGAAACAAACCAACCACCAAGTCTACCCCGTGTCTCTGTGGTTGTGGCAGAGGGTCATCTGAAACAAACCAACCACCAAGTCTACCCCGTGTCTCTGTGGTTGTGGCACAGGGTCATCTGAAACAAACCAACCACCAAGTCTACCCCGTGTCTCTGTGGTTGTGGCACAGGGGTCATCTGAAACAAAACAACCACCAAGTCTACCCCGTGTCTCTGTGGTGGTGGCAGAGGGTCATCTGAAACAAAACAACCACCAAGTCTACCCCGTGTCTCTGTGGTTGTGGCAGAGGGTCATCTGAAAACAAACCAACCACCAAGTCTACCCCGTGTCTCTGTGGTTGTGGCACAGGGTCATCTGAAACAAACCAACCACCAAGTCTACCCCGTGTCTCTGTGGTTGTGGCACAGGGTCATCTGAAACAAACCAACCACCAAGTCTACCCCGTGTCTCTGTGGTTGTGGCACAGGGTCATCTGAAACAAACCAACCACCAAGTCTACACCTTGTCTCTGTGGTTGTGGCACAGGGTCATCTGAAACAAAACAACCACCAAGTCTACCCCGTGTCTCTGTGGTTGTGGCAGAGGGTCATCTGAAACAAACCAACCACCAAGTCTACCCCGTGTCTCTGTGGTTGTGGCACAGGGTCATCTGAAACAAAACAACCACCAAGTCTACCCCGTGTCTCTGTGGTTGTGGCAGAGGGTCATCTGAAACAAAACAACCACCAAGTCTACCCCGTGTCTCTGTGGTTGTGGCAGAGGGTCATCTGAAACAAACCAACCACCAAGTCTACCCCGTGTCTCTGTGGTTGTGGCACAGGGTCATCTGAAACAAAACAACCACCAAGTCTACCCCGTGTCTCTGTGGTTGTGGCAGAGGGTCATCTGAAACAAACCAACCACCAAGTCTACCCCGTGTCTCTGTGGTTGTGGCACAGGGTCATCTGAAACAAAACAACCACCAAGTCTACCCCCGTGTCTCTGTGGTTGTGGCACAGGGTCATCTGAAACAAACCAACCACCAAGTCTACCCCGTGTCTCTGTGGTTGTGGCAGAGGGTCATCTGAAACAAAACAACCACCAAGTCTACCCCGTGTCTCTGTGGTTGTGGCAGAGGGTCATCTGAAACAAACCAACCACCAAGTCTACCCCGTGTCTCTGTGGTTGTGGCAGAGGGTCATCTGAAACAAACCAACCACCAAGTCTACCCCGTGTCTCTGTGGTTGTGGCAGAGGGTCATCTGAAACAAACCAACCACCAAGTCTACCCCGTGTCTCTGTGGTTGTGGCACAGGGTCATCTGAAACAAAACAACCACCAAGTCTACCCCGTGTCTCTGTGGTTGTGGCACAGGGTCATCTGAAACAAACCAACCACCAAGTCTACCCCGTGTCTCTGTGGTTGTGGCAGAGGGTCATCTGAAACAAAACAACCACCAAGTCTACCCCGTGTCTCTGTGGTTGTGGCACAGGGTCATCTGAAACAAACCAACCACCAAGTCTACCCCGTGTCTCTGTGGTTGTGGCAGAGGGTCATCTGAAACAAACCAACCACCAAGTCTACCCCGTGTCTCTGTGGTTGTGGCAGAGGGTCATCTGAAACAAACCAACCACCAAGTCTACCCCGTGTCTCTGTGGTTGTGGCAGAGGGTCATCTGAAACAAACCAACCACCAAGTCTACCCCGTGTCTCTGTGGTTGTGGCAGAGGGTCATCTGAAACAAAACAACCACCAAGTCTACCCCGTGTCTCTGTGGTTGTGGCACAGGGTCATCTGAAACAAACCAACCACCAAGTCTACCCCGTGTCTCTGTGGTTGTGGCAGAGGGTCATCTGAAACAAACCAACCACCAAGTCTACCCCGTGTCTCTGTGGTTGTGGCACAGGGTCATCTGAAACAAACCAACCACCAAGTCTACCCCGTGTCTCTGTGGTTGTGGCACAGGGTCATCTGAAACAAAACAACCACCAAGTCTACCCCGTGTCTCTGTGGTGGTGGCAGAGGGTCATCTGAAACAAAACAACCACCAAGTCTACCCCGTGTCTCTGTGGTTGTGGCAGAGGGTCATCTGAAACAAACCAACCACCAAGTCTACCCCGTGTCTCTGTGGTTGTGGCACAGGGTCATCTGAAACAAACCAACCACCAAGTCTACCCCGTGTCTCTGTGGTTGTGGCACAGGGTCATCTGAAACAAACCAACCACCAAGTCTACCCCGTGTCTCTGTGGTTGTGGCACAGGGTCATCTGAAACAAACCAACCACCAAGTCTACACCTTGTCTCTGTGGTTGTGGCACAGGGTCATCTGAAACAAAACAACCACCAAGTCTACCCCGTGTCTCTGTGGTTGTGGCAGAGGGTCATCTGAAACAAACCAACCACCAAGTCTACCCCGTGTCTCTGTGGTTGTGGCACAGGGTCATCTGAAACAAAACAACCACCAAGTCTACCCCGTGTCTCTGTGGTTGTGGCAGAGGGTCATCTGAAACAAAACAACCACCAAGTCTACCCCGTGTCTCTGTGGTTGTGGCAGAGGGTCATCTGAAACAAACCAACCACCAAGTCTACCCCGTGTCTCTGTGGTTGTGGCACAGGGTCATCTGAAACAAAACAACCACCAAGTCTACCCCGTGTCTCTGTGGTTGTGGCAGAGGGTCATCTGAAACAAACCAACCACCAAGTCTACCCCGTGTCTCTGTGGTTGTGGCACAGGGTCATCTGAAACAAAACAACCACCAAGTCTACCCCGTGTCTCTGTGGTTGTGGCACAGGGTCATCTGAAACAAACCAACCACCAAGTCTACCCCGTGTCTCTGTGGTTGTGGCAGAGGGTCATCTGAAACAAAACAACCACCAAGTCTACCCCGTGTCTCTGTGGTTGTGGCAGAGGGTCATCTGAAACAAAACAACCACCAAGTCTACCCCGTGTCTCTGTGGTTGTGGCAGAGGGTCAGCTAACTGCTGCTCCTCTTAAAGCAGAATGTGGACTTTATGTATATCAGGGGATCGGTCTAAAGCTTGGTATTTATTTTTCTACACCTGGGTAGTACGTTTCCCTTTTTGGCAGGAACACAGGAAGTGCATCTCAGTTTCCACCGCC